>PVJA010043887.1:0-16461 GCA_004027025.1 Myocastor coypus | reverse complement strand
TTTTTTGTCTTTTTGAGACAGGGTCTCGCTATGCAGTTCAGGCTGGCCTTAGACTCACTTTTGTGGCCCAGGCTGGTCTCGAACTCGCACTGATCCTCCTGCCTCAGCCTCCCAAGTGCTGGGATTACAGGCGTGCGCCACCACGCCCGGCTTCTTTTTTTTTTTAGTATACTCATTCTTGGGTGCCCAGCAGGATGGCTCAGTGGTCTAAAGCACCTGCTTAGGAAAGTTTAAGTGGCTGCAGGGACCGTGGTTCGATCCCCGGCACCACATGCTGTGTCACCCCTGCCCTCAGGGCAGGCTGAGCTGGCCATAAAAATAAACAAACAAACAAAAGTTCTCAAACAAGAAAAAAATAAAAAATTATATATATATATATATATATATATATATATATATATATATACTCATTCTCTTTTTTCTATGCCTTTCATCCCCATAAATACAAGGAGGTGACCAACATAAATGTACTACTGTACATTCAGTTGCCTTCCTTTTTTCTAATTATACTTTAAAAATAAAAATACTCACATTGACATAATATAGCATAATTTACAAAAAGGTCCATATGAACTACATCATTTAATCCTTACAATAACTTTTTTAAAGTATTTATTTATGTATTTACTTACTTACTTACTTACTTACTTATTTGGTACAAGATCTCACCGTGCATCTCAGACTTATCATAATCCTCCTGTTTCAGCCTCCCGCAGCTCAGGATTACAGCCATGTGCCAGCACACCCAGTTTCAGTGGCCACTGCGGAATGTCAGGGTTTCAGAGCAGGCATGGCATGCAGTACCAGGAGTGAAATCCTTTTAGTGTTCTAACTGATTGACCTGGTGGAACTGTATCACTCTTTCTGACTTCTGGCTTCCTTATCTGAATAGGGCTATTCTTAGGGTGTAAAGTTACTGTAAGCAGGGCTAGGGTGGTAGCTCAGCAGTCTGAGCCCCTGCCTGGCAGGCACAAGGACCCAGGTTTGATCCTTAGGACATATCATGCTGGCTACCAAGGCTGCAATTGGGGATGATTGCCTGTAATCCCATCTCTAGGGAGGCTGACACAGGACGATCACTTTGTGTCCAAGCTGCCTAGTGAGACCCTGTACCAAATAAATAAATAAACAAAATGATGTTTTAAATTTTTTTACAAAAATAAGGATATAGCCGGGCGTGGTGGCTCACGCCTGTAATCCCAGCACTCGGGAGGCTGAGGCAGGAGGATTGGTGCGAGTTCGAGACCAGCCTGGGCTACAAAAGTGAGCTCAAGGCCAGCCTCAACTGCATAGCGAGACCCTGTCTCAAAAAGACAAAAAAAAAAAAAAATAAGGATAATGCTGGAATTGGTAAAGAAACAGAAGTCACTTTGATTAGCTAAGATAATAGGATATTTGTCCATTTTTGTGAGTTGTGAAATGTTCATACCCTGTCTGTGCCCACATGAATATATAGTGACTTTGTTTGGTCTTGAGATCTTTTGGTCATGCAGTGTCTTTGTTCATTGTTCATGCTTTCTGGTACTGTTTGGCAACAAGAAAGTGCCAACATCTCACTGCCCATACTGGGACAACTGTAGTAACACCTAGGCCCAGCTCCAGACTGACAATCATTTTCTCTTTTCCAAAACCAGTTAACCATATTAGCCATATATTCTGCAGTTGGTAGAAGAGGAAGAATCTGCAGAAGAAAGAAGAAAGAATAGAAAATATTTCATTGTTTCTTAGAAGATTTTTCAAACATTGCTCCTATGTGGCAAATAGTTTCTTTCACGAAGCTGAGCTATGAACAAGTGTCAGTAAAAAATAATTGCCAAGTGTATAATAGACAAATTAATAGATAAAAGTTCTATAAGACATAAAACCCTATAGCTCAATAGAAACATAGTTATAGAAATAGGTAATTCAATTATTAAATAGAGATTGATAAAAGTTAATCACATTAATCAAAAAAGTACAGATTGGAGGAACAATTTTAATCTGTCACATTGCTTGAAAATACTGTAGCAATAGGAAACGTTCCTACACTGCTAGAACAGGACAAAGTGTAGCTAATCAATAAAATATTTGGTACTCCTACTAAACTTTAAAATATATATAATATTTTTAAAACCACATTTACAGAAATGCTACATATATTGCATAATTATAAAATGCTCTTTGTAACCTCTACAACACTAAAACACATTGCTGAAAATTCTTTATATACATCAATAGAGGAAAACTTGCATTAAAAAATAATGTCTCTATACTAAATGTACTGCTATTTTGTGCTTGTCTATTAAAGGGGACAACTGATATTTAATTTTTTCCTTCTTTTGAATTTTGTTTGCTAACTTTCCATGCTTAAATCTGGTCATTTGAACAACTAATTTGAAGGCAACACTGCAATATAGCAACCATTGTTGAATTCCTATGAATTGGTGAAATTTTGTATCATTTTTGATGGTTTTCTTTTACTGTTTTTTTTAATTCATTTTTAAAAATAAGGGCCTGCCAAATAGCTCAGCGCACCCCTGGGGTGTGCTAAGACTGGGCATGATGGCATGCACCTATAATCTCAACATTTCAGACGTTATAAGCACAAGAATCACTAAAGTCCAATTAGTAGTGAGACCCTGAACACCCTGTAGACTCCTCCCTATAACACAGAAAAAAACAAATAAAAAATAAAAATAAACACTGTAGATTTCTAGATAAGCAATTAAAAGATATTTAGGTCAACACATGCAGCATACATAGAAAGAAATCAGAGATAGAGAGCTAAACAAGAAAACCAGTTGTAATATCACTTCATGTCACCATTTAAATGTATGTGCATGCATAGAATATTTGCATAGATGTATGTGAATATATATATATATTTGTGTGTGTGTGTGTGTGTGTGTGTGTGTGTGTGTGTGTGTATCCACATAATATTTTTTTTCTCTTTTTGAGACAAGGTCTCATTGTACAGTTCAGGCTGGCCTTGAACTCACTTTTGTAGCCCAGGCTGGTCTCAAACTCACACCGATCCTCCTGCCTCAGCCTCCCAAGTGCTGGAATTACAGGCATGCGCCACCACACCCGGCCTGCCACATAATATTTTTTATAATCATACAGAAATCTTTAATTAGAAGAGGTATTTAAGTTTATACAAAGATAAATATCAGTAAAAAGTACACATATGGTGTTGTTATGCTTCATCTACAATATTACAAATTTTTTTTTAATTTTTAATTTTTTATTTTATGTTTTCTTGTTTCAGAACTTTTGTTTGTTTATTTATTTTTATGGCTGGCTCAGCCTGCCCTCAGGGCAGGGCTAGTGCAGCATGTGGTGCTGGGGATCGAACCACAGTCCCAGCAGCCGCCCAAGCTTTCCTAAGCAGGTGCTTCACACCACTGAGCCATCCTCCTGGGCCCTACAATATTACAAATTTTAACACAATAATATTATCTATTTTATGAGAACACATAACGTATGGAGGTATTCATGTATTTTAACCAAATACATCATTACATATAAGTAAACTTATCAAATACAGATGACTTACCCTGAAAAACAGAAATCCAGTTAAATTTGGGGAGAAGTGTAGGCAAGGACAGTGATAAATATAGATATATATAGATATAGATATAGGTAGAGATGTAGATCTAGATATAGATTTGTGATGCCTGAATGTTTTTATGAAAATGTTACTTTCATGACAAAAAGTAAATGACTAAATAATCTCTTAGAAAACTCCCTGAGATGTAAGAAAATAATACAAAGGTGTCTTCCTAAAAGATACAACTGAAAACAACAATATACAGAGGAAAAAATGGTGTTCATTTGCTTGATATCATAAAATGCAAGACAGTAATCCCCTGAGCAAGAAGAAAATTCAGTGAAGTCTATGTTCTAATTTATTGACGACAGGGAGATTTCAGACTGTAGCACAGAGAGGGAGAGCCACGTGAAAGCCCAGTAGTGTACTCAGGTTGTGAAGAAAACTTCTGGAGGCTGAGGAGGAAAATGCCAGTAGAGTTCTCAAGGAAGAATACAATATAGGGGTGATCCTAGCACTGAGGAGGCTGAAGCAAGCGGATCACCATAAGTTCAAGGCCAGTATGTGATACACAATGAGTTCAAGTTTATCCTGAGCTGTATAGAGAGAGACTGTCTCAGAAAGAAAGTGAAAGAAAAATAGGAAAGAGCTAAATAAAAAATGATAGCTATACTTGGGCATCTGTTGTCCTAGCACTTTTAGGTAGTATGATGACATTTTGAGTTTGGTTGGGAAAAATAAAAAAAAAAAAAGAAACCACTCTGATTACAGCTCATAGTAGCATATATATTTAGAGGCTGAATATATATATATATATATATATATATATATATATATATATATATTCATGTACAGTGTCCTCTTTACCTCTTTAGCTGAGTTAGCATAATTATAAGAATGTGAGGAAATTACCCAAAATTGTGAAAATAAATACTTAAAAGAGCAGAAAGAACCATTGTTGAAGATTAAACAGTTCATTTGCCTAAAAATCACAGTGAAAACCTTGCATTTTACATGTCATGACATAGGAGCATCAGAAGGAATTGTAGTAGTGAGGAAAAAGAGGTTAGCTTTGTACTAATATCTCATCTTGTCGTAACTAGTGAACCTTAAACATGTCTTAACAGAACCCATTGTTCTCACTAATTTAAAAGCATCTAGGGGCCCGGCAGGATGGCTCAGTGGTCTAAAGCACCTGCTTGGGAAATCTTGCGTAGCTTCAGGGACCGCGGTTCGATCCCCGGCACCACATGCTGCGCCAGCCCTGCCCTCAGGGTGGGCTGAGCCGGCCATAAAAATGAGTGAATAAACAAACAAAGGTTCTGAAACAAGAAAAAAATAAATAAATAAAATAAAAATTCTTTAAAAAATAAAAATAAATAAAAATATAAGCATATCTAGTCAGTTGAAAAGTCATAAGAGCATACCTGATGCTCTCCTGAGAATGCCAAACTGCCCTTCCCTGTCCTGTGGATTTCAAATTTGCTTAGATCATTAAATGTCATGCAATCCAATCTCTGGCAATAAATTTTCTTGCATACATAGAATGATAATGTTACTAGTATATTCACTAAATAATTGGTGCAAATAATAGACATTTTTTAAGAATTTTTTATTTTATTTATTTATTTTTTTCTTGTTTCAGAACCTTTATTTGTTTATTCAATCATTTTTATGGCCAGCTCAGCCCGCCCTGAGGGCAGGGCTGGCACAGCATGTGGTGCCGGGGATCAAACCGCGGGCCCTGAAGCCACCCAAGCTTTCCCAAGCAGGTGCTTTAGACCACTGAGCCATCCCGCCAGGCCCCAATAATAGAAATTTTAAAAAGAACTTAATGGATATTTGTGAAATTAAAAGTTAATTGATTTGAAACTTAAAATTTCCTAGACTTTATAAGCCTCTCACTATTTAAACGAAAGTGATTCCACTAAAGTAAGGAATAAAAATAGAGCTATGTTACAAGCAATTTATTTATTTATTTTTTATTTTATTTATTTTTTTTGTGGGACCAGGGTTCAAACTCACGACCTTGCACTTGCCCAGCAGGCACTTGTGCCTCAGAGCTATCTCCCCAGCCCCCTAACAAGCAATTTAATTAAATTGCTGACCAATATTTCCCTCCCAAACTATTTAAGGTATTACTTCACTAAATTCTAAACATTTTAAGCAAAATGAACACCAATCACTCATCTAATGTTCTGAAATAGGAAGGAAGCAGTAGCATACCCTAAATCATAATAAAACTTACATTATTATAACCAGATATCATATATTTATATTATCATATTTCAAAACCAAATATCACATGAACATGTAACTTGGACCTCAAGAATATATAAGTAAAAATCCTTAGCAAAATATTTTCACACTGGGCCCAGCAGGATGGTTCAGTGGTCTAAAGCGTCTGCTTGGGAAAGCTTGGATGGCTTCAGGGACTGCAGTTCGATCCCCGGCACCACATGCTGCCCTGCCCTCCAGGCAGGCTGAGCCAGCGATAAAAATGAGTGAATAATCAAAGGTTCTGAAACAAGAAAAAAATAAATAAATACAATAAAAAATTCTAAAAAAAAAAATTTCACACTCACCCAACATTTGTCAAAAAGTATAAATCATGACCAAATTGAATTCACTCAGAAAATGCACATCTGTTCACATATGAGAAAAATTAAACTATATGATAATCTGTATATTGCATTATTTAACTTACTTATTTTGTACAGGGTCTCACTACACAGCTTGGTCTCATAGTGATCCTCCTATTTCAACCTCCGCAGCACTGGAATCACAGGCATGTACTACCACGCCCAGACTTGATGGCAGATTCAGCATTCCTGGGGATAGTCCCAGAGCAGCATGTGGTACTAGGAATCGAACCCCAGTCACTGCACTGGCCTAAGCAGACATTTAGTCCACTGAGATATCTGACCAGTTCATAATAATCTACATAAATAAAGTAAAAGCTTCAATATTAGGACCATCTCAATACATACAGAAAATAGATTTAGCAAAGCACGATACTTCTTCATACTATAGTCAAAAGCTGAAATTAGAAAGGAATTGCCTCTTTTTTTTTTTTTTTTTTTTTTTGTCTTTTTGAGACAGGGTCTCAGTATGCAGTTCAGGCTGGCCTTGAGCTCACTTTTGTAGCCCAGGCTGGTCTCGAACTCACACCGATCCTCCTGCCTCAGCCTCCCGAGTGCTGGAATTACAGGCGTGCGCCACCACTCCCGGCTAGGAATTGCCTCTTATAAATGATATCTACAAAATATCCATAGGTCACATAATGGTAAAAGATTGTATTGTTTTTAATAAGAGCCGTAACTGAGAATAACGGTTTTTACTACTTCTAATCATCAAGGTACTAAAAGATCTAGCCTAGTCCCAGAAATTAACCAAGAAAAGGAAGGAAATGGAGGTTGGAAAGAGAAAAATGAATGATATCTGTAGATAAGATATCATATACAAAACATGCTAACAGGGAGAGAGAGAGACAGAGAGAGAGAGACAGAAACAGAGAGACAGAGAGAGACAGAGAGACACAGAGACCCTTAGCACCAATGTATAGGTTCAACATGGCAGCAGCAAACAAATTAAAGAATTACTTTTTTCTGCTACAGTTTGATGAACTTTGAAAACATTATAAGCCAAGAAATCTAAGTATAAAAGGCCACAAAATTCATGAGCCAATTTATATTAAATGTTCAGAACAGTCAAATCCATAACAAAGAAAAGTAGATTAGTGACTGTCAGGGACTTCAGGGATCGGTAACAGAGTGAGTCCTAATGGGTGTAAGTTAGCCCTTTGGGTAATAAAAATAGAAGGAAATTAGATGAGGGTGCAAGTTTCATAACTTTGGGAATATGCTATAAACCATTTTTACATTTTCATATGTAATCTTTGTGATAGGCTAATTATCTAAGGGAAGTAATTATTTCTTTAAAAGTTCATCAATAATCAAATGATAAACAAACTATAGTATATCCATGAAATAGAATGTTTACTACCACATTCATTAAATGAAATCATTAATAAAAATGAATGCTATCAGTGAATACAAAAACACTGATGAATTTCATAATACTTATGCTGAGTAAAACGGTTAGAAAATGACAAATACCTCATAGCAACATTTCTTTTATAAGACATTCTATAAAATACATACTGATGTAGTTGATAGCAGATCTGAGTTTGTTTGTTTTTTTTTTTTGTTTGTTTGTTTTTTTGTTTGTTTGTTTGTTTGTTTTTTGTTTTTGAGACAGGGTCTCGCTATGCAGTTCAGGCTAGCCTTGACCTCAGTTTTGTAGCCCAGGCTGGTCTCGAACTCACACCGATCCTCCTGCCTCAGCCTCCTGAGTGCTGGGATTACAGGCGTGAGCCATCATGCCCGGCTGCAGATCTGAGTTTGCCTGAGAACTCAAAGTAGTGCACAGAGGTATGGTAGGAAGTTATAGTAAAGATGCATGAGGAAGTTTGAGGTTAATGGCCATGCTCACCATTCTGATGGCAGCAGTGGCTTCATGTCAAGATAGATTTGTCAACAGGTATAAAATAAATACATAAGGTTATACAGCCTTGTTTATGTCAATTATAGTTCAATAAATGTGTAAGTCATCACTAAATATAAATGTGCATCTTACCAAAGCAGGTAATAATCTGTCAATTGTCCCTCTCTTTTCAACAGCTCTTGGTACCTTCCATTTGAATCTTGAGTCAAATTTAAATTGTTGAGAATGTCTTAAAATGGGCTACTCCATTTCAGACATTAGTTCTCTGCCATCTCTTCCTTTCCCTCTACTTTATTTTGCACCAGGATCACAGGTCTTTTTAGACTTTTCAGTAAAACATTTCACATTCTTTTCTATATCACTTGCTCTGCCCTCTATCCAGAACACTTTTCTCCTGGTATTTTCTTTTTTTTTCCCCTTGTTTCAGAACTTTTGTTTGTTTGTTTGTATTTATTTATTTTTATGGCCGGCTCAGCCCACCCTGAGGGCGGCACTGGTGCAGCATATGGTGCCAGAGATCAAACCACAGTCCCTGCAGCCGCCCCAGCTTTTCTAAGCAGGCGCTTTAGACCACTGAGCCATCCTGCCAGGCCCCATTCTCCTGATATTTTCTGTAACTAATCTCGCTTTTTTTTTCTTTCCTTTGCTTTCTTTTTCTTTTCTTTTGCGCTCTTGAAACAGGGTTCACTGTGCACTTTAGGCTGGACTTCGGCTCAGTTTTTAGCACAGGCTGGTCATGAATCAGCAACAATGCTTAGGCCTCATTCTCTCAAATGCTACGATTAAAGGATTGACCACAAACTCATCAACGTCAACCTCATTCGTCAGGAGACACACAAGTCTTGTCCTCCTCCTCCTCCTCCTCCTCCTCCTCCTCCTCCTTGTTCTTCTTTTTGTTGCTGTTGTTGTTGTTGTTGTTGTTCTTCTTCTTCTTCTTCTTCTTCTTCTTCTTCTTCTTCTTCTTCTTCTTCTTCTTCTTCTTCTTCTTCTTCTTCTTCCTTTCTCCTCCTTCTCCTCCTTCTTCTTCCACTTCCACTTCTGCTTTTGATTGTGCTTTTGCTTCTGCTTCAGTTTATTGCATCTTTTAGATATACATAATAATCTAATTATAGGGATTTTTTTACCTGTGCATGATATATCTTGATTCCTTTTTCCTTTCCCTCCCTCCAACTCAACTTCCATTAACATATTTGCAAACTTTGTTCCATTTTATCCTTTTCTCATTTCTCCTTCACTTCTTTTCCTCCCTCTCCCCTCCTTTGTTCCCCTTTCCTTTTGAGCACCCATCTGCACTGCCACCAACAGTGGAAAAGAGTTCCTGGCTCCCCAGAGCCCTGCCAGAATTTGTCAGATGTGGATTTCTTGGTGGTAGCCATGGCCTGACATGGAATCTTAGCATCATTTTCATTTGCATTTCTTCAATGACCATTGATGCAGGATTTTTCAAAATATATTTATTTGCTAGTTTTATTTCTGCATCCTGGATCCTTGTTTTGGAATTGGTCTTCAAATTTGAGAGGTCTGATTTTTTTTTCAATTCTACATATGCTCTAGATATTAGGGTCTAGTAACTCTCCATTCCCTTTATTTTTATTTGTAGAACTATTTGAAATTATATATTTATAATAAGTAAACCATGAAAGGTCACAAGTTTATTCAACAGTGAATCAACCAGTGCCTAGAAGAAATTTCCTAAATGGAAGTTACTCATTGAATATTCATTGAATAACTGCACGAATAAATTTTCATTGATTTAATACACCGAAAATGAAAAGAAATAAAGTGTTACCTTAAGGCAGGAAGTCTTTCATACTGAAATTGAAAGAAAAAAGTGAAGAGTGTTCCTGAGTACACAAATGCAGTAGCCAACTAAGAAAAAAGAAAAACTGAAATTTTAGCAATCATAGACTCTAATAATCCAAAAATTATGGAAGGTAAAATGATAGCCTGTTGGGGACAACTCACTTGGGCCTCCCTCCCATTCCTCTCTCGGACAGGAGCTTTCTTTAACCCAATAAATCTATTCTGCTTATAAAAAAAGTGGTAGCCATTGGAAGCCACCAAGTAAGGGTGGAAGATATTTAATATAGTTATAGAGCAAGATTCTCCTACTTCATTTGAAGGAAAAGTTTGTGCTAATATTTTTGGATGAGATATTATACCTATATCTTGTACTCTGAATAACTATTATGAAAAAATAATATGCAATGTAGTAATTATTGTAACTCTCCTACTAACCTGTTTTTAATCTGTTTTGGTTAATTTAATTTTTTCTCTTTTATAAAATGGCCAGAAGTGCAATGGAGGGAGGTTGGGAGGATGTCTATGTGTGTAGCTACATATTTGATGTAGCAGAAAGGACAATGTCTACAGGATGTGATATGGTCCATCGACCTACCAAGTGTCTTTCGAATGTGATTTAGTCTATTTAGTCATTTCCATGGACTGTTTTATAGAGAATACATGGAAGGTTATATACAACAATAGACACAAAATGCTTATATTAAACATACCATGTAGTTTTCATATTATCACAGTCCATATTTACATACTTTAGTTAAGATTTTCTTTTATATTGTCAGACCTCATATCATATAGAATCTGCTCCTTAATAAATGATTTGATTATCTAAAAAAGATGTTACACATGAAGTCATTTTCTTATAAGTACATGAGTATATAAACATTTTCCTTAAGACAGAATGAATCAAAAATTGATATAATATTAGGGCCAGCCAGATAACTCATCAGACTAAAGTGTCTGCTTTGGCAGAGTGCAGCAGGCAACTTCAGCCCCCGGTGTGCTGTGCTGGCACCATACTTGGTGTGTGCTGAGAAGGTGATTGGGACTAGGTGTGGTGGCTCACACTTGTAACCCCAGGGTATGGAAGGTTGAAAACAAGATAATCACTACGAGCCCAGTCTATGTAGTGAGACCCTGTAGACCTTGTACTAAATACATAAATAATTTTTATAATATTTTCATATTTTAATCCATATAAGATGCACTGTATACAATTTTCACGAATATCTTGAATTTAATATGATACAGGCATAGGTTTAACTCCATTCCCCTTTATTTTTCTTTGAGCTTGTCCAAGTTGTTGAAAATGTGTGGTCCATTTCTTTAACTTAGAGGTTATCTGCAGAATTCAAGTTCAGTTTGAATAGTAACACCATTTCTATTTCTTTATAATGATTAATATAAGAAAAATAATTTAAGAACCTCACATCAGCTATGCTAAAATTAATTACCAAATCATTTTCTCCTTTTCTAAAAGTTTGTTCTAAAAACTACAGGGACAAAAATTGATTCTATCTATTTAACTGGTGCACTAATCTACAGAATAGTAGAAAAACAGCAACAGAAATATTCAGTATTAAGTTTTCACTCAGCAGAATAAAGTATAAATAAAAAAACACAAAAAAAAAACCTCACTGGAATGTGGTATTTTCAAAATCTATGTAGCTAAGTTTATCTTTGTTTATACCACTACACAATGACAAAGTCATTTCAAGTTGCACATTATAAGTACATTAAAAATGAAAAAAATCAGCCTGTTTTACATCACTATAAGTATGCATACAAAGAAATCTTAAGATATTTCTCAGATGTTTTTCGTGTAATATTTTTCAAACACAGCAAGCAAATGAGCGTTTTCAAGGAAAACTTGTTTTTTAATAAGCTGGTGGCTGATTGTGCAGGTGTGTAAATGAATTTCAAGAGATTTCGTGCATTGCTTGCGGCTCAAAGACCAGAAGATATATTGTGGGTACAAGCAAAGGGTTCTCTGACTCCATTTTTAATACCAAAAGTACAAATTCACCTCTCTGGTTTGCCTAGAGCCACCCACACAAAGACTCAGGTTATGAAAAAAAAATGATCCAACTGTGATTGCTATTTTTATATGACCTAGCACTAAGCAATGTTCAGAATGTTTTGTCCTCTAAATTTTAATAGGAAATTTTTCTTCTAGACAAAGTCCCAGAAAGGCTCTTTTAATGAAGCTCCAGTAGAGATTTACAAAGTATCCACACAAAAGCATTTCAATATTTTGGAAGACTGTGAGTTACAAAAATTATATTTAATTCCCATTAATTTTTATGTTGTAAAGAGGCTTCCTTCATTTTATTCTGGTTCCGTCATGTTCCAGATTTTACAGCAAAGAGAAATGAACTGACTTCCAAGTCTTCATACTGTCACATAGTAAGGAAACTACAAGCCCCATGTGGGCCACCTGCATGCACCCCCATCATTCCCCATCCTGTGATTTCTGCACTATAACATTTTGACCTCACAGTAGAAAACCATTGCTGAAATTTTTCAGAAGCATATTCTTAATTTTTGAACCTATTTAAGGCAAAAAGAGTAGAAAGACTTTCATTTTTTAGTTAATGAACCAAAACTTCCATTTCTTAAGTAAAAGTAAGTTATGGTATCTTGTGCACAGTATCATTTTCAAGCATATCCTTGAAGAAAATATTCATGATAAACAATACTGATCATTACAGGAAGCATATGACAAGATAGCAAATGCTTTCAATCTTTCTAGTGACAAGCAGAAATCATGTTGGTGACTTCCATAGACCTGTGCAATAATATCCACTACCTTCATCCTGTGAAAATGCGTTCTCATGTGAACAGAAAAGCAAAGCAAAAGAAAATAAGAAACTCATTCCTGTATAGGTGAGCTGAAAATATGCAGTGTATAGTTCTGTAAGTGACAGTGACAAGTACGAATTCAGTCACTTCAAAAAGAGAGGCTGTTAACTGTGTCAAGCAGTAGACATGGAATAAGATACCCAAACTGGTAAGTGGGCTATCAATTATAATACATTAAGAGAAGTTATGTGCAATTTCATGTATCTGACTTGCTTGAAAACTCACGTATGCAAAGAAAATAGGCAGGGGCTTACAATTCATTCATTCAAATGAGACTTGAGAATTTGAAGTGGAGGTTATTTTAAAAGCAATGAGTTAGCTGGGCCCAGCAGGATGGCTCAGTGGTCTAAAGCGCCTGCTTGGGAAAGCTTGGGCAGCTGCAGGGACCGCGGTTCAATCCCCGGCACCACATGCTGCGCCGGCCCTGCTCTCAGCGCGGGCTGAGCCAGCCATAAAAATGAGTGAATAAACAAACAAAGGTTCTGAAACAAGAAAAAAATAAAATAAAATAAAAAATTATAAAAAAATAAAAGCAATGAGTTAGCAGCTTAAAAACTTAGGTGATTTCAGGCATGCATTTATTGAAATATGATATCCATATCAGAAGAAAATTTACTTTTTTTTCTATTCAGTCCTATCCTAACTTTCTCCTTCTTTCATTTGTTTATTGACCAAATGAGGATTAAAAATGCATAACCCCAACTAATATTTTAATATGTGCAATGAATTAATAGGTGCAAAATGCTAGGCACATAGATGATGCTAAATAAAGACTGGCTTCTATTATGACAAGCGCTATTGTTCATCGCAACTACAGCTATTAAAATTATAATTCAATCCACTATGAGGCATTGAGTTCAGTCCTATATTTCTAGAATTGCTTAAACTAGGAAGCATTCAGTAGAATGTGACTATGAAGGTTAAGAAAATACCTTGAAAAAACATCAAATAAGAATCATTTATGGGAACCAGCATTTTTAACATAGAGGAAAGATATTGTACAAACTGTCACTACATATCAGAAAGGCTATCATGTGAAAGACAAGGAAAATTTGTTCGCTAAATTCTGAGAGAGTGGGAAGAAACCACAGGGAGCAAGATCTGGTTTCATACAAGAAAGACTATTATAATCAACAGAACTGTCCACAGATGGAGTACACCGCCTCAGAAGGCAGAGAGTTTAAACATTACTCAGCTGCATGTTTGACTAGGATTCTGAAGACAAGTTTTACACATCAGATGGCTGGGTAGGATAAAATGACAGCTAAAATTCAGTTTTTTTTCCAAGCATATGGTTCTATAGTTCTCTATCAGTTCTACAAGAACACTTTTGCAATCTACTTGCACCCAACTAAAAAAAAAGTTGTCTAGGGAAGGAAAAGATTGCCTTCGCAACACTACTACTAACACTCTACAGTTCAACATTTTAACAGTGGATAACTAGATTAACCACAGGGTCAAATACTTAGGAGTGTGGAATGTGGAAGTTCACAGGGAGAAAAATCACTAATACAAACAAAGCTGCCCTTCCAGTCCAATGATCAAAGAAATGCACATTTAAAGCAACAATTTAGCTGGTACTGTGTTTGAGCTTTGATGAAATTACAGGATGGAAAATATGTGGAGAAAGAGGAACCCCCATACCCTGAAAAATAAATAATCTTGGATTTACATCGGAATTCCACTATATCTCTGTTAGAACTCTAGCATAAATTAATTATGCATAGGACTATCTAGAGTAACCTTTTTTGAAATAATGAGAAAATGCAAATTATTCACAGAAAATGAAAAATATCCAGATAATCAGCAATAAGTTATACATAAACAAAACTTATCAGAGAGCTGGAGTAAAAGAATACAGTACACCTTAGGGGCTGAGAAGATAGCTCCGAGGCACAAGTGCCTGCTGGGCAAGTGCAAGGTCGTGAGTTTGAACCCTGGTCCCCAAACAAAAAAAAACAAAACAAAAAAAGAATACAGTACACTTCTATAAATTGACTTGTAAGGTATGCATAAGTTATAATCAAATAATAAATGTAACATAATAATTTATTCAGTGTCTGTGATCCTGACCACCTTGGGCAGAGATGAGATGTTTGGTAAAGATGGAGGCATGGACCCTCTCTCCTGGGCAAAAAAGGCTCTGAGGTTTTGCTATGTAATTCACGCTGTTTTAAACTATGCAACTGGCAGTAACTGTAAGCTAAATAAACCTTTCCTTCCTTCATTTGAGGGTCAGGTATTTGTCCCAGCAATGACAGAAGAGTAATCAGACAGTATGACCTATGTAAGTAGTACCAGTGATATTACAGTGAGCACTAAACTGCAATGACTATTTGAGAACTTGCCTGCATCCTTGTTCCCACTGGGTGTTAATATAGGCCCAAATACGGACATGAGTGACATGAGCAAGTGCCAGGAAAGTTCTATAGTTTGGATGTGCTGTGCTCCCTAAAGGCCCGTGTGTTGTAGCTTGATTTGTAGCCCAAGGCAATAATGGGAAGTGGTGGGATATTTAAAAGTATGGACTGGATAGAGCAGGTTAGATGATTGAGGCATTCCCTTGAAGAGCAGCCTGGGATCCCAGACCTGAACTTTTCCTCTCTCTCCTTGCTTCTGGTCTTGCAGGACAGGATGTGAGGAGCTTCACCATTCACTCTGCCTACTCTGTGCTGACTTGCTATAGCCCCCAACGCAATAGTGCATCTGTCCATGGACTGAAAGCTCCACAGCTGTAAACACAAAGTTTACTCTTTCACTTGATGAGTTCATCTATTAAAGATATTAGTAGTAGTATAGAAGGAACAACTAACACAGAACCTAATTAGTGCTGCTTGAACGAAGAGAATTATAAAATCTCCCAGGTGGGAACTGAATATCTATAATCTGTTTTGTGTTTCAATTTGGGGCAGATGGTTTGATGGACAGAAGAGACAAATCCTTCAAAAGTAAATTGAATAGAAGATAGCTAACTGATGATAATTATCCTGGCTCACCGGTACAGTGCCATTTATTTTTCTGCACATTTCCATGTATCTTCTTATTGAGCCTACAGCAGAGTAACTACACTATAAATATTAACAGTAAATGTAACTGCTGCACAAATCTGTCTTTATTAAGCAATCCATAATAACAATCCAGCTATTCTCCTGTACTGAATAATTCAACTTTCACTTATCCACCAGGAGAGCAAAATTTTTCTTTTATGCATGGCAAAGTCTTACTGAACATCTCTGTCCTCGGGAGTAGGAACATCAAAAAAGCACCTGTAGAAAATCAACAGCTTTAAGAAACTGTAGGCTTATAAAACCTAATGGATAGATAAGATAAAGTTTTCTAACTCTTGGGAGTATGTCATAAATAAAGAAAATCAATAATCCTCATTAATCAATATGAGAACAAGTGCCTGTTTAAGATACAGCAGGAGAGCCCAGCAGGATGGCTCAGTGGTCTAAAGTGCCTGCTTAGGAAAGCTTAGGCAGCTGCAAGGACCGCGGTTCGATCCCCAGCACCATATGCTGCATCAGCCCTGCCCTCAGGGCAGGCTGAGCTGGCCATAAAAATAAATAAACAAACAAAAGTTCTGAAACAAGAAAAAAATAAAATTAAATTTAAAAAATTTTTTTAAAAAGATACAGCAGGAAACATTGCTTCAGAGACGGTTTTCAGGCATCTTTTACTTTCTAACGATGTTCATAATATCAAAAGAAACATTAGGGGCCCGGCAGGATAGCTCAGTGGTCTAAAGTGCCTGCTTGGGAAAG
>PVJA010043886.1:5906-16597 GCA_004027025.1 Myocastor coypus | reverse complement strand
ACACAGATATTTGGAAATTCAAGGAGATACAAAATTGTAGCCTGTCAAGAATATGGTTTTTGGCCCAGTCTCTTATTTTCAAGTACTACTCTTGAGAGAATGACAGTAACTGAGTTTACACTAGGAGCAGTACATATCAAAAAGACAAGAGTGACATGTATTCCAAACATAATTTTAGCGTTACATTGTGCTATAATCACTGCAAATAATGAAGCATGCAAGAGTAATAGAAATATTATTTAATAAAGGATCTTTCAAAAATAAAATATATATACGCATAACACATAGACTTAAAAAAGTAATTGACCAGCATAAATAACTTGGGAGGCACTATTTTCTACATGACAAGCAGTTTATTGCTAAATCAATTTTAATAAATGACATTCAGGAACAATTTTCAGGCCAAACTCCTTGATGGCACATAAAAATATCCAACTTAATTTAAAATATTTTTAAAGAAATAAAAATAAACTCTAACACATTCACAATCAAATAGCACAGCCTTATAGGATTTTACATAGATTTGAATACTACGATCATGTAATATGCTCAATGGAAAGACAAAATAATAAATTAAAAATATAATTTTGTCTTCATGTCACTGTCTGTTATGACTTGTGTTTAGATGTTCCCCCAAACCTTCATAGTGCATACAGCTCCTTCAGAGATGACTGTATCTGGAGGGTTTGGCTGATTCATGGTATGATACTAAGATTAAAGGTGTTATCATTAAGGATGGATGATTACTAAACCAGTCCACTTTATGTTTTGTCATAGCCCTAATTCCAATAGTTTGGACACAATATAAGGGACACAAAGAGGTTTGTCTTGTCACTTGCTTGCCTGCTTGTTTGCTTGCTTTGCCACTTTCAGTCTACCATGACGTGTTTCTCCCCTGCAATGTCTTTCTGTTTTGCCATCTGCCTTGGAGCCAGTCAATTATGGACTGAAACATCTACCAGCTGTGAGCTAAGCAAATCTTTACCCCTTTAATTTTGGGTGTTGGATATTGTGACTCAGTAATAAGAGAAAAGCAACTAAGATATCATCATTTCATGGAACTCCTGTAAAAGTTATATTGCAAACAACAGAGACTATAACATTCCAGAAGTTTCTGTGAGTGTGAAAATAAATTAGAAAAAGCTAGATCAAGGTTGTTAATTATATGAAACATCTTAGCTAGAAAAAAATTTGCAATTTTTTGCAAATTCAAAGCAATTTCAGTGCTGTTGGTTAGGGATTAGGGATAAGATTCAACCTATTATATTCTGTTTTCTTAGTTTTGTTAGCATTTTCTAGCTACCCTTTAGAGTTATTAAATCAGTACATATTTTAAATTTGTTAAGTGAAATATATAAACTGTGCAGGATATATTAGACAGATGGTACATTTTCATTATACCTATGTGAAGACCGATGAGTCTCATTTTCCTTCTTGCATCTCATTTCCAGCCATTTTTTGTGTTGTCATTATTTTAACTGCAAAGGCTGTTTTCTTCTTATCATCAATAGAAATACACAACTCCATTGGCCAGATAGTTTTTGAATGTTCTTTAAAGCCGATAGAAAATTTGTCAAAAGTTCTAAGTCTTTAAAGAAAAAAAATACATGTGATATACAACATTTAGATGTGTTGCTTTTATGTATAAAGCATACTTTTGATGTATGTAGAAGGATTCAGTTTGTCTTAATGATATGCTGTAAAATATAACACAGAAGAAATGCCTATGCTTACAACATATAAAATGTTCTATTACGCTGTGGATTATTGTGAAAATGTTATTTTAAAAATAAAAATGGGGCCCGGAAGGATGGCCCACTGGTGTAAAGCAACTGCTTAAGAAAGCTTAGGCAGCTGCAGGGACCGCGGTTCGATCGCCAACACCACATGCTGCGCCAGACCTGCCCTCATGGCAGATTGAGCCGGTCATAAAAAAAATAAATAAACAAAATTTCTGAAACAAGAAAATAAACAAACAAACAAATAAATAAATAAATATTACGGGGCCCAGCGGGATGGCTCAGTGGTCTAAAGCACCTGCTTGGGGAAGCTTGGATGGCTTAAGGGACCGCGGTTCAATCCCCGGCACCACATGCTGCGCCAGCCCTGCCTTTGGGGTGGGCTGAGCCAGCCATAAAAATGAGTGAATAAACAAAGGTTCTGAAACAAGAATAAAAATAATAAATAAAAATAAAAAATTGTTTAAAAAATTAGTATATTTAGAGTAGTAAATGAGCATGATGAGTGGTAAATGACATTTATTTTTATTATTTGTCTATTTATTTAGGAGAGTACTGGGAATCAAACTCACAACCTTACACTTCCCAGGAAGCACTATGCCACTGAGCTATATCCTCAGCCCAGTAAAGGGCATGTACTGGTCAGTTTCTTTTTTCTTTTTTTTTTTTTTTAATTTATTTTTTCTTGTTTCAGAACTTTTATTTGTTTGTTTATTTTTATGGCCGGCTCAGCCTGCCCTGAGGGCAGGGCTGGCACAGCATGTGGTGCCAGGGATCGAACCACGGTCCCTGCAGCCACCCAAGCTTCCCTAAGCAGGCACTTTAGACCACTGAGCCATCCTGCCAGGACCCAGGTCAGTTTCTTAAGAAATAAAAAACAAACAAACAAAAATAATACAAGTTCAAGACACTTAAGGTCATTATATAATATTTACTCTTGTTCTTAGCTACAGACACAGAAATAAAAAGAGCTATGAGCACTCAATGCTCTTGAAGTGGGAGATCAGTGTAGGGAAAACTGGCTAAACAGCTACGCGCAGCCTGTCAGCCAAGGAGGCACAAGCATATGAGCAGAACATAGCGTCTGGTATGACTATGCCATTCCTAAGGCCTTTACCTGTGACCAATCAGAAAAGTGCCATTTGGGGCTGGGGAAATAGCTCAGAGGCCTAAATGCCTGCCTAGTGAGCACAAGGACCTGGTTTCCATCCTCAGTACCACATGCCATGCTGGGTCCACACCCAACTAGCCACCCAAACCTAGTGTGGTTGTACATGACTGTATCTGCAGCACTAGGAAGTCTGAGACAGGAGGATCACTATGAGTCCAAGCTGTATGTACCAAATCAATCAATCATTAAAAAGAAAAAAGAAAAGCGCCACTTTGATTCTGCATTTATCTGTGCCCCTAAACCGAGCAGACCTTCCACTAGGCTAGTTTAAATATGATGGCAAGCCAAGTGAATTTCTGGTAGGATGAGTGCCCCAAATGCATTAGACACATGAGGTAAAAAGAGCTAGAACCCATGTTGAACATATATATATATATATGACAGTTGAACATATGTATATAATTGTGTACAATTAAAATTTTTGACTGCAGAATTAGTCTGTCTCATGAAACTTAATTGGATTATTTTGGGCTATCTTGCTCAGTTTCTTACTTTCTATAGATACTACTGTAGGTACATAAGTGGTCACTAAAAGATAAGATATAAATAACAATGTAGGCAACCTCCACATGAACACTTACACAAACTTGAAATATCACTGTATCTATGATACATTGCATTTTTATTGGCTTCATATATGGAGTTTCTAGACTAGCATTATGCAACAGAATTTTCTGCAAAGTTAGAAGTATTTTAAGCAGTATGTCCTTGATTTACAAACATTCAAGTCGGGAACTTTCACAGACAGGAAGAGGCCTCATCTTATGAACATTCATAGATGTGAACAAATCGCAGAGGTAGCTGAAGTTTGTTGAGCATTGTCTCCGTTGTGCTACTATGTGCTTGCTGCACAGAATGACAGTGCTCAGTAGGACGGTGCTCATCAGAACCCAGAACGTTCAGAGCAAGAGAAAATGCAGTGACAATGGGGAGGAGACTGCTAGGAAACACAGAGCTATACACTCTGTTTATTTGTGTGAAGAGTGTTTAGCACTTGGAGGCCCAGCTGGAGGGCTCAGTGGTCTAAAGCGCCTGCTTAGGAATGCTGGGGCAGCTTCAGGGACCACGGTTCGATCCCCGGCACCACATGTTGTGCCAGCCCTGCCCAAAGGGCAGGCTGAGCCGGCCACAAAAATAAATAAAGAAACAAACAAAAGTTCTGAAACAAGAAAAAAAGTAAATAAAAACTATTAACAAAAAGAGTGTTTAACACTTCATCTGTCAGGCTTAGAAGCAAATGAGACTTACAAATGGTATCCAGGAATGGAACTCATCCTGAAGTTGGGAACTAACTACATAATAAACTTTAGTCACATGTGCCTATTGAGTACCTATTATTTAGCTAATGTGACCGAGGAACTCAAATTTCAACTTCATTCCCTGATAATTTTAATATAAATAATCAGAGGTAGCTAGTAACTAGTACACTAGATACTATTTTGGCTTACACCAACCATGAGTCTTTCTCACTGCCAATGAACTAGAGCTAGCTAGGAGGTTGTTTACACATACTTTTCCCTAATATTTTACCAGATGGTGAGTTCTGCAGGAATTCTTTCCATGTTCTTGGTGTCCTGAAGAAAATGTTGGGCAAGATACAAGGGCGAGACAAGATACAAGGGCGAGACACGTTTATAGAAGGTAAAAGATTCATGCAATTTGAAGAGAAACCAGAACATGAAAAGGTTAAAAAGAGATATGCTCTTCAGAGTAAGAGTGAGATGATGAACAGACAGCAGTAGGAATGACAAGGGAAAGGAGTCTTTTGTGCATGGAATGCCTGTATTAGTTTCTCCATTAATGTAGTACAATAATGCAAATAAGGCACTGAAACAGTTGTCTTACCCAAACTCTGTTAAGCTCAGTGGTCAGTGGTCAGTGGTCAGTTAAAATGTTCTACTATTGAAAGACTCATTTGCCTTTGCAACACATCTAAAGATAAACCAAAATATCATTTTCCCATTGGGTCCTTGGACAATGATCAGGAGCTGCAGAGTCATCCTGGCTCCTGTATTCTATGCAAGTGCCCCACTTTCCATGAGTTTGATTCCACCCAGTTGTTTGGCTCAGTTTGACTCAGCCAAAAGCTCCTAGCTCATCATCATAGTAAAAAGTGAGGTCCAACCCTAAGGAGATCAGAGCTTCTAGAATCAATATTGTAAATATTTGTCCAGATAATCCATTTGATGTATGTGTGGGGTGATGTCCTATGCATCTTCATCTTCATCTTCAAGATAACAGATGTGCCTATGTCTCCTACACACAATGACAAAAATATCTTCAGACATTGTCCATTATCCCCCAAGACTAAGGATCATTCACTAAACTATTATTTTCAACTTCAATTATTGATGGTGCAATTCTGGTTTTCTTGCAGGAAATATGTTACAAAGACTACCTGAATCAAATAAAAAGGTTCACTGACATGTCATTTGAGGTCAGGGTCTAAATATATAACTATGTCATCAAGCCCAGAGAGAAATACTTGGAAGGAGAAAGAGAAGAACTAATTCCAGTAAAGGCACAAGAGAGAAGAGACTAATTTTTACATTAGACACTTTAGATTCTTTGTTTTTGACTTTGCAATATGATCTGGTCTATACTTCTAACTGTTTGATTACCTAGTTACAAACCATTTAAAGAGTTTTTAACTTCACATTATTTTGGCACATTTAATTGAAAAAGTGTTTAAATAGGATTCTCTAATCTCACCCTTGTGAGATAAGAATAGAAATTAAAATCTGTTCTAAATCTAAGGTCAAAGTCACATTTATAATTTCAAATCAAAGAAAATTAACTCAGAACAAGTGAAGAAGAGATACAGCCATTAAAAGTAAGGAAGGCACTGTTTATAGATATAGTCCTTGTTACAAAAATGTTAGAATCAATAGTCATATACTCTCAGAGACAGTGGAATTTCTGGACCGAGACCAGATTCCAGTATAGCCTTAGTACTCAGGCTGTGTGGTCTTTAGCAATTTTCTTCTATCAGTCTGGATTTTCTCATTTAGTTGCATAAAGGCAAACTCTATGCAGATCCCTCTTCTTTGATTTAGCATGGAAACTAAAATGAAATGTCATAAATGCTTGTAACATTATGCACACAACCAGATAATTATCTCTTTATATGTTTGTTGATGTATTCATAATAAAGGCCTACAACAAAACAATACCTACCTATGATTTTTCCGTAGTGTGTAGTTTTTATATTAATTTTCATATGACTTGACGACATACTCATATATTTAGACCCTGAGCCCAAATGACATGTCAGTGAACCTCCTTATTTGACTCAGGTAGTCTTTGTAACATATTTCCTACAAGAAAACCAGAAATGCACTGGAAATAATTGAAGTTGAAAATAATAGTCTATGGGCCTGGCAGGATGGCTCAGTGGTCTAAGGTGCTTGCTTAGGAAAGCTTAGGCGGCTTCAGGGACTGTGGTTTGATCCCCTGCACCACATGCTGCACCAGCCCTGCCCTCAGGGCAGGCTGAGCTGCTCATAAAAATAAATAAACAGCCGGGCGTGGTGGCTCATGCCTGTAATCCCAGCACTCGGGAGGCTGAGGCAGGAGTATTGGTGCAAGTTCGAGACCAGCCTGGGCTACAAAAGTGAGCTCAGGCCCAGCCTCAACTGCATAGCGAGACCCTGTCTCAAAAAGACTAAATAAATAAATAAACAAACAAACAAACAAACAAACAAAAATTCTGAAACAAGAAAAAAATAAAATAAAATAAAAAGTTCTTTTTTAAAAAAAGAAAATAATAGTCTAGTAAATGATCCTAAGTCTCAGGGGATATTAGACAATGTCTGAAACTCTTGACTCCAGTATAGAAAAGTAGAATTGATTGTATAGATCATAATGTATCAAGGTGTTAGTGACTTTTATCATTTTAAAGCTGAAGCATGTATTTAGTGGATTTTAATACAATACAGTAAGTTTCTTTGAAAACAAATCATGTTTTCACTGATATAAGCACACATTGAATTGTGCTTATTCCTACTGAGTGTAACAAGATGCCTCTCTGACTTGTTGGGAATCATCTTAAATATAGAGCTATACATGATAACTGGGAGAATATAACATATCACTCACCATACAGCTTTTTAAAACAAATGATTTTGATGAAAACAGTAGGAAATCTGTCACAATTGCATTCAAGACTTTAAATTTAATGTAGTATTTCTAAATATTTTAGCTAAAAAATTATTCTTTGTCTATATCCCCCAAAAATATGAAGGAGGAAAATAATCATAATTTAAAACAAAGGAAGTTTCAATTCTAGGGTACGTTAATTGTATATATATATAATATATATATATTATATATATATATACATTATATATATATTTTTTTTTAGTTGTCTTTTTCATTTTTTTCACTTTATTTATTTATTTATTTATTTATTTATGTTATGGCTGGCTCACCCACCCTGGGGGAGGGGCTGGCGCAGCAGGTGGTGCTGGGGATTGAACCGCGATCCCTGCCGCCACCTAAGCTTTCCTAAGCAGGTGCTTTAAACCGCTGAGCCATCCCTCTGGCTCCTGTATATATGTATATATATATATTTTGTTGTTGTTGTTGTTGTTGTTTCAGAACTTTTGTTTGTTTGTTTGTTTGTTTTTATAGCTGGCTCAGCCTGCCCTGAGGGCTGGGCTGGCGCAGCATGTGGTGCTGGGGATCCAACCGCAGTCCCTGAAGCCGCCCAAACTTTCCTAAGCAGGCACTTTAGACTACTGAGCCATACTGCCGGGTCCCTCCTGTATATGTTTTTTAATTTTTTTTTTAATTTTATTTATTTTTTTTCTTGTTTCAGAATCTTTGTTTGTTTATTCGCTCATTTTTTTATGGCCGGCTCAGCTTTTAAAGTAAAACCAAGAATACATGTTTTGTGGTGATGCACGCCTGTAATCCCAGCACTTGGGAGGTTGAGACAGAACAATCAATGTGAGTTTGAGACCAGCCTGGGCTACAAAAGTGAGCTCAAGGCAAGCCTGAACTGCACAGTGAGACCCTGTCTCAAAAAGACAAAAACATAGGGCCCTGCAGGATGGCTCAGTGGTCTAAAGCGCCTGCTTAGGAAACCTTGGGCAGCTGCAGGGACCGCGGTTCTATCCCTGGCACCACATGCTGCGCCAGCCCTGCCCTCAGGGCAGGCTGAGACGGCCATAAAAATAAATAAAGAAACAAACAAAAGTTCTGAAACAAGAAAAAAAAAAATAAAAAATAAAAAATCATATTTTGGACCAGGAGCTAAAGACTGTAAAAAATATGAGTTCAAATAAAATCAAGCATTCCAATTTTGACATAACGATTTAGGAATTCTCCCTCATAAGTTAAATTGTTCAACATAGTGCTAATGCAATATTTAAAATAAAATGGCTGGGCCTGATAGCTGAGCGGGCTGAAGTGCCTGCTTAGGTAGAGTGCAGGGGCTGGGGTTTGATCCCCAGCTTATTGTGCTGGCCCTGCCCCAGGGAGTACACTGAGACAGCAATTGAGACTGGATGGGGTGGCATGCGCTTGTAATCCCAGCATTTATGAGTCCAATCTATGTACTGAGACCCTGTGGACCCTGACCTAAATACAGAAAAAAGTAAAATAAAATCCCTGTCCTCAGTCTTTAACAGCTAGGCTGCTTTTAATAAAGTTTGGAAAAATAAGGTTATATAACTACCATTTGAAAAATAGCACTAATTTATTTGATGTTGGTATGATATGTAAGATGGATGCAATGGTTTCAATGTAATCTCCAGTGTAACAGGATTAACACATGCAGTTGCTTGAATATAATTAGCCCATGAGGCTCCTGCCTGCATAGATGGGATTAAGACCTGTATAAGATGGCTTTAGGGAATAATTTTATGCTTTTTTGCCTTCTGTTCATTCTGTAATGTGAGGAAACTGTGCTGACCCCTTTCAGAGGATTTGACAATAAGGAACTGTCTTGAGAGCAGATAGGAAACTTTCACAAGACACAAAGTCTTCCAGAGACTAAATCTTAGACTTTTTGGCTTCCAGAAATAAGAGAAGTGAATGTCTATTATTCATAAATGAAGTCTGTAAAATTTTGTTATGGCAATATGATGGGTCGAAGGCTAAGATTCTCTGAATTTTTAAAATGTTGAGAGAAAAACTGAGCAACAGAGGTTGGTCTAATAATTTACTCTATTTATTTGGATTAGAAAGGTTAGATTGCCTTAATTAAGTGCACTTCTATGATATACACAAAGATTAAGTCTACCAATAAACAAAATCAGGAAATGGAGTATTTCCAATGAAGGTAATATGCAGTAGTGTTGCATGAATTTACAAATCTCAATATATAATTATTTTAATGTTGTGATGTTCTGTGTCGTTGCCGAAAGGAACGACGAGAAACCCAATGAATTTAGCTCAGAGGACTCACCGAGATTTGTCTCTCTCAAAATGAGCCTCGACCCACAGAAGAATTGTACTTTTATTGAATACCAAAGGACAGCCCAAGGAATTTGCATAATTGCTTTGGGAGTGCAGATTAGAGACCACTACTTCTGTCACCATTTACCTAACATTAGGGTAATACAAATGCTAATTGAAAACATTCCAAGCAGGGGATAAAACAACCAGTATCTTCCCAAAAAGGAAAGAGATAATGATCGAGGAGCCATTAGAACAAGCTGTTTTCTGTCTCCTTGAATCCCAGCTTTCAGGTAACCCCAAGTAACCGATTACAGCTTTCTCTGGGCTTTGTTTATGAACTTTCACTATCTAAGATGTTAATTCCTTACCTCTACAATACACAAAGATTAAGTCTACCAATAAACAAAATCAGGAAATGAACTATTTCCAATGGAAGTAATATGTAGCAGTGTTACATGAATTTACGAATCTCAATATATAATTATTTTTTTGGCTCTTTTCAGTTTATTGCATGAAGGAGTTACACGAGTCCAAGCGAAAGCGGACCCCTGAGCCGGGCGTGGTGGCGCACGCCTGTAATCCCAGCACTCGGGAGGCTGAGGCAGGAGGATCAATGCGAGTTCGAGACCAGCCTGGGCTACAAAAGTGAGCTCAAGGCCAGCCTGAACTGCATAGAAAGACCCTGTCTCAAAAAGACAAAAAAAAAAAAAAAAAAAAAAAAAAAAAAAAAAAAAAAAGAAAGCGGACCCCAATGGTTACATTATACAAGCTGTGAGGTTTTTAAACTCGTGACAAGGGACTGAAGGGGCGTTCTACTCATTGCAAGGAAATCCTCATGTATGCTTCAGTGAGCCACAAGCATTTAAAACCCATGGACCTTCAGCTGATTCAATATATAATTATTTTAATAATGAGATATTTTGAACTCCATCAAGTGCATCTATGATAGAATATAATCCTAAATTCTGGGAATGATGTAATTAGAAATTATTCTGTTTTAATTCTTTTAGAAGGCATGAGAGCTGGATCAATCAATGTTATGGTTATCTTCAACATCAAGGTGCTATTTTGAAAGGACAGAAGACAATTTTAAGATGTGAAATTATCTGAATTAACTGCAATTTTCTAGAACAGTTTTTATCATAATGGTAAAGGAACTTTTAAAGGGGAGAGTGGCCCATCCACCAGGAGGTGGTGCTTTGCAGTGAGTGGAAGCCCAAAATAAAATTCAGTATTATGTATGAACAAATGGCATAGCAAGTTTTTCCTGATGTGAGTAGAGGCATGTCTGGAGGATATAAAACTGACTTTATGCCTTATTTTATCACTGTTTTGGGCAGCTTTTTTTTTTTTTTTTTTTTTTTTTTTTTTTTTTT
>PVJA010043885.1:0-16493 GCA_004027025.1 Myocastor coypus | reverse complement strand
TCTTCCGATCTTTTTTGAGACAGGGTCTCGCTATGCAGTTGAGGCTGGCCTTGAGCTCACTTTTGTAGCCCAGGCTGGTCTCGAACTCGCACCGATCCTCCTGCCTCAGCCTCCCGAGTGCTGGGATTACAGGCGTGAGCCACCACGCCCGGCTTAGAATTATTTTTTAAATGCTTGGGTAGACAATGGAAAAATCTTTGGTCTTGCAAAGTGTCGTTGGGTATGAAAGAGGTTCATTTCATCCTTCCCTGATAGCCATCTTAAAAGTTTTTTTTTTTTTTTTTTTTTTTTTTTTTTTTTTTTTTTTTTTTTTTTTTTTTTTCATTTAACAGCGTAAGAAACTGGAGATTAGTTCCAAAAAAAAAAATATAGAGACCCTTTTAAATCTGCCATACCCATACCGCACTCTCACATGAATAGATGCCCAACCACCAGAAATTCAGCAAAGTTAGCATCTAAGATTTTTACTTTTATATTTTGGTCCTATTTGGTTTTTGAATAAACAAATTTCAATTACATCTGCCTTCCTGTATGAGCATGTCTCTCTACATTTCACTAATAATGCCCGTAGCCTTTGTTTTTCAGATGGGCCCAGGAAAAACCAATTGTCTTCATTTTGCCCTTTACTTATTTAAGAATTAGACTAGTGACTTTAAAATTCTCTTCTAGTGGAGCCAAAACCAGAAGTCCCCAGTTCCCTCCTGTATTTTTCTGCTGGATTCTTTATCTGAGTTTATATTGTTCTGCAACCTACAAAGACTCCTAGTGTTTTTTTTTTTTTTTTTGTCTTTTTGAGACAGGGTCTCGCTATGCAGTTGAGGCTGGCCTTGAGCTCACTTTTGTAGCCCAGGCTGGTCTCGAACTCGCACCAATCCTCCTGCCTCAGCCTCCCAAGTGCTGGGATTACAGGCGTGAGCCACCACGCCCGACAAGACTCCTAGTGTTTTGAAATTATTTTTCTCTCCTCTTTCTCATCTAAATCTGTAGGCTGAATTTGTCTGCCATGTGTACATTTTAAGTCCTGTTCACCCTGCAAAATGTATGTCCCACCACCTAAACAAAATTGCTTCCAATTAAGTCATCAACAATTGTTGCTTTGTCACATACAATTCACACTGAGATATCATCTTCCTGATTATTGACTTCACAAGTGACATGTTGCCATGCTTCTTTGACACTGTTCACTCTTGCATATTTTATTCTGTTATTCCTATTCTATTTTGCTGCTGAGTCTTTTAGCTATGAGATCCTTCCTTGTTTACTATTTATAGTTTGGCAATTATGGGGCTCCCTGTTGTTTTTCTCACTGTTGGTTTCTCCTTTCATTCCATAGATTAACTTAGGAAATTGTTTCTGCCCTCATTGCTTCATCTTTCATTGTGTCCAAATATCAATTATGTGATGATTATCGAGTCTACATCTTAACATGGCCACTTGTCCTCAATACAAACTCATATGCAAATCCTATTAAACATATCTGATCTGATCTGTCAGAGCCATGTCAAAATTTTCATGCTCTACTATTTATCTCTTTCTTTCTGTCAGCTTCCCTTCAGCGATCTCCTCCACAATTTAATTCTCTACATAAGAAACTTAGGGGTTCTCATGACTATTTTTCTCTACTAAATAATCCAAACTGAAATCTCACTATTACAAATGTACTGTTCCTTCTAGTTTAATGGTTTGTGGGTGTATTAAATAAGCATGTATGTTAAAACTGTATCAAATTCTATTCTCTATGGGCTGCTTTCAATCTGGCTCTAAAAATTCCTCAGTATTTGGCCCTTTTGGCTTTCCCCTCTGAAAGTGAAACAGTGCTATAGTATTTGCTCAATTTAAATTGCAGAGGCCTCTCAGGACACATAAAAAGGATATGGACCTGAATATTATGGAATCAGGTCTTTCTTATGTTAGAGGCTCATGGTTCCTGTGTCTTTTGTTTGCTCCCTATTTTTGTCTATGTCTACTCAATATTCACTAATCAGTTCCTCCATTATGATCATCTTCTCTTTCATTATTGGGTAATTATTTCTGCAGTGGTTTTGTTGAGAGGCTTAGTCATCTGACTCATTACTTCTGCTGCTGCTATTCTTTTACCTCAGTGTCCTCTGGACTTATTTTGGGAGAGTTGGGTGATTTGAATCTCATATTGCTTCTGTGCTTTCTCATTTTTATTTTTGCGATTTTTGTTTGTGCTCTGCATTGAGGCTTGTATATTGTTTATAGCTGGTAGTATTTTGTTGTTGTTGTTTTTGTTTTGTTTTGTTTTGTTGTGTAGCATGGAGACCTATTTAGGTAATAACTTTTTCAGAGTCGCCTTGCATGCGTAGCTAGCTTTTAGCCTTTGTGTCTGTCCCAATATCCTACTTCCTTTGTTTATTGGAGATGAAAGGTTGCTGCCTGGCCTAGCACCCAGTGCTTTGGTACTGAAGTGCAGTAGCACTTAGAGCACCCAGCTAATCTAGGCACTGGTATACAGGGAAGACTGATTGATTAGTAAAGCTATGCCACCTTTATTAAAGTAATACAATCAGGAAAATACAATCAAGCACAAAGTGTTACTAATAACTAAGTTTTTATTATCTTTCACCAGAGATATAAGATATGTAGTTATATAAGAAAATATAAGACAAATCACAATATTATGTACAATTTATCCATCAAATTTTTCCGCTTTCACCTTAAAGCAGTATTCAGCCACAGCAGAATATAGTTAGCTACCTATAGATGCATTACTGAAAATGGTACAGGTATGGTAGCATAAATAAAAAAAAGAGAAAACAAGAGATTATATGTATAAAAAATAAAGCAATGGAAGATGTGGAGAAGATGATAAGATTAATGTAAAAGGTCTTGTTAAGAAATAAAGAGGAATTAGTGGTATTAAATAACAGTAACAGACAACCAACTGGGAAAAGGATAGACAATAGTGAGTGGAGATTAAACTAAAGGAAAAGAACATACGAAAAGCTAAGGAAGCAAGTTGAAAAAGAGAGAGAGAGTCAGAAGAAAGAAATTAGAAGAAAGTCTATTAAAATAAAGAAACCAATATTAAGAAAAGCAGAAAGGACAAGAAAATGGGTGATAAAACTCTAATGTCTGTCAAAAAAAAAAAGTGAAAAGAAGAAACATGCCAATATATGAGGGAAAAAGAAGAAGGTACAGGTTGAAAAAGAGAAAGAAGAAAGTTCCAGAAGATTGTTTTCCTCCAGGCCAGTAGTCTTTAACCTTAAAAATTGCATTCCTCTTTGGCAGCTCTTGATAGCCAGTGAAGTAGCCTGAAATTACGCAGTTAAGGGAATCTCTCTCCTACCCTGATCTATGCGACAGCAGTTCACGTTGGGGAGCCCGTCTAGGGAAGGCTTGGCGCTCTGGCTCCCAGCCTCCTGTGGTGATGTCCTGTTGCCTGAGGATGGATGTTTGCTACCAGTTCCAGGCAGTGGGACAGGCTCAGGATACCATGTGGAGGTGCTTGCTGACCCCAGATGCTCAGAAGAGAGCCAGATCTACCAAGATGAATGTGGGGCATATCTTCAGGCCCAGTAAGGATACAGAACATAGAGTGGTGTTTCACAAGTGTTCAGAGTACCAGTAGAACAGACAGGTGCCCAACCAAGCAGAGGACTGGTCTGTGGTGTGGGGCCGGGACTGTGCCAGGGACTCTGGCAAAATGAAAGGTGAACATGTAACTGTACCCAGAGTGGAGGCAGAGTGCCTGGTGCTGCAGAATCTATCAGACGTGGGGATGCACACAGGCTTGGAACACCATGTGTAAGTCCAAGTTGCTTGAGGATGAAAGCAGGGTGTCAGGACCCCAGCTCTGGCAGATCTAGGACTGGAGCACAACAGCCAGAGCTAGTGTAGGTTCAAGTGCTGGATGCAGACGGGATCAGTGTTAGCTCTGTGTGTCAGCTAAATCCCCCAGTTGGTGAAGGATAAGCTTCAGGCTCCCAGTTGTGACTCAGATGTGCCCAGCATCCAAAACTCAGGACTCACTGGCAATCATGGCTTGCCCCTCCCATTTCCTAGTCTGAGAGTGAGTAGTAGGTGGATAAAAAGGATCAGCCTTGGTTCCCGGTCACTTGTCCCTGGTGTGTTTCTGTGACAATGCTACAAACTGTAGTCTCCTCTCTGTGTGGAGAGGAGAATGTCCTGTGAGGAGGGGCCTGTACATCCTATACAGTTGGACTCTGTTGCACAGCTAGGAACTCGTCAGTTTATTTGGGAACATCTCAAATGGCTCTTCCCCTTGGGGGCATGGACAGAGTTCCTACCGCCCTTTTTTTTTAAGCTCAATCACGTGTTTTGTTTGCTCTGCAAATCTCTTTCCACCTGACTTTTGCTTTCTTTTCCTGGTATCAGAGTATGTAACTGTCTTAGTTACTTTTTCCTCTTTGCTGGGACAAACACTCAACATTCAAGCTGAAGGAAGGAAAGGTTTATTAGCTCACAGTTACTGGAGGTTTCACTCCATATTTGGCTGGCCCAAGGCTGAGTGGAGCAGGACAGAGAGCATCTAGTTCATGGGGGTGGAACAGCAGCAAAATGGTGACAGAGGCAGCCAACCAAACACGAAAGCAGAGCAACAGCTCTAGTCTGTCTCTCTGTCTCTCTTTATATTACATTCAGGCTCTCTGCCTTATGATATCCACCCTAGACCACACCCATAGTCCCAGCCCTACTCAGACCGATAATCCCATCAGTAGTAAAACACATAATCCCAGGGATCATGGATCAAGTCTCAATCTATAGAAGTCCCTGCCCCGTGACTGCATGAGGCTTTGGGGGAACAACTAGACATAAACCATAACAGTAACTTTTACCTTCTTCTAGTTGCCTGAGTTGTTAGCTGATCTTCTCTTAGTCTCTGTGATATGCCTCTACCTCTGTTTAGCTAGGTCGGGTTCCCTCCCATATGGCTACTTTTATGCATTAGTTTCACAGTGTATGAGGTGCACAAACAGTAAAGGATTATTTCTGGGGTGGTCTAGGAAAGTTGAGGTATGAAAGGTAGAGAAGATAGCCTTCGCATTATAGGCTGCCATCATCCTATCTTGCAATGAAGTTCTATCAGAAAATAAAGGTAGAGAAAGGGTAAATTCCCTTAAGCTGGAATATGCTTCTATGCCTGCCCTTGTGTGTTGGCAAACTGGTTCTCAGGACTTGAACTTGCCTAATCTGCCTTCTGTCCTAGTTCTCCGCATGCAGATAGCTGATCATGTGACCAGATGCCCTGCATAACTGCTTGAGCCAAGTCCTATAAGGTGTACATTTACCTGATTTCTTCTCCTTTGCTGGAAAGCCCTAATAGACTCACCTCTTACAGGTGATACATCCTTGCATCAAGTCCATTATATCTTTCCCTCCGGAGAAAAGCGTATAAAATAAAATTAGACCATAGCATTTACCTGCCCAGCATCCTTAAACAGCTACTCGAAGCTCTAGAACTTATTTCACTCTCTTGTGATCATCTTGGCATATGAAATTATGTGTAATCAATGAGCTAGGATTTTGTGTTCAATGTTATTTCTCTACAGAATCAAATAGAAGAACTGCTATTTTGTCAGCGCTCAAGAATGGCTTGTGAATAAATCTGCTATAAGAAAACCACATTGCTGCATCATTTTGTTATTAACCATTTAGAGCTATCATTACCTATCTAGTCTCAAAAGATTCAAACCTCCACAAATACAAGAATCTTGACTGCATGGACTACAGGTAGATAACACCCTGTGTCTCCACAAGACTGAGAGAAATCAAGTGCATCGCTGCATGGTCAGATTGGATGTCATGGGGAAGCACTGAAGGACACAGTATACGTAGTCAAGGACCAGGTTAAAAAATCATTTATATTGAATTCCACTGCTATAAATAGAGATCATCCATTTGCATGGACAAGTTACATTGCTCACCACAGTGTCTAACAGAATTTAATACAGACTAACTGATGTTGTCATAGATATATTAACAAATGTATACAGAGAGTTCAGGTCCCAGTAGCACTTCTACTTTTCATTAATACTTCACTCCTTATTACTTATTATGCCACTAATGTGGTTAGGATTCTCTGTATTGCCCTCCTTGCGAAAAGAAGGCCCAGGAATATTTGTCTCCTCTTTGAGACTTGGGCTGGGAACAGGCAGTGATTACGACTTTAATTAATTGTTTACATTTGTTTATTGCTTGTAATTTTTTTAAATAGTTTTTTTTTTTTCTTTACCTTTATATGTTAGTCCTATATTGGCAGTCAAGTAAGGTTTAAACAGAGTGGGCCTACCTACACAGAATCTTAGGATTTCAAATGTTCTTAGAAAAATAGAAGAACATTAGTTGTCCTTTATGAACTATGATTTCAACATTAAAAATTATTTTTATGATTATAATATAATTTTGGTGTATTTAAATTTAACATTGGCCAGCAAGATGGTTCACCAGTCTAAAGTGTCTGCTTAGGAAAGCTTAGGCAACCTCAGGGACCACAGTTCAAATCCTGGCACCACATGCTGTGCCAGCCCCACCCCCAGGGCATGCTGAGCCAGCCAAAATACAAAAAATATTAATAAATAAATAAATAATGACATTGCTTTCTAAATAGAGAATTTTAGTTGAAAGTTTTGATGTTTTCTCAGTTAGAACTTTGCATGGGCTTTGACGCTGTAGGCTTTATGTAGCTCTTAATTCTCTGGATCTCTGGAGAGTGAATTTAATGATCTATGGTAAACAAGTACTTGCATATGTAAAGGTGTTATGCAGACATAATTTATAGAAATTTATACATAATGACCTGAAATAATAATTACTTCGAGTTTCTAAAGGAAATTATATCCTCCTAGAAAGGGAAAATTGGTTCTAAAAAGCTCTGTAAAAGCTCAGTAGTCACTGCAAGTCCAAAGTTCGTGTGTGTGTGTGTGTGTGTGTGTTTCAGACAGGGTCTTGCTATACAGTTCAAGCTGGCTTTGAGTTCACATTGTAGACCAGACTGTTTATTAATTAATTTATTTTTTTAGGGCCATCTCAGCCTGCCCTGGGGGTGCAGCTGTCCAACATGTGGTGACAGGAATGGAATCGTGATCCCTGTGTTTGCCTAAGCTTTCCTAGTCAGGCGCTTTAGACCACTGAGCCATCTCACCAGGCCCAGTTACTTTTTTTTTTTTTTTTTTTTTGGCACAACTGGGAATCTAACTCAGGACATTGCACTTGTGAGGCAGGCACTTGTGCCCCTGAGCTATTCGCCAGCCACACCAGTCTGTTCTTGAACTTGCAACACACCTCCTGTCTCAGGCTCAGGCTCCCAAGTGCTGGGATTACAGACATGTGTCACAACATTCAGCTAAAAGCTTCTGGAATGTTGAAGACATACTTTTCTGGATGTCAGGGTCACTTCTAGGGTCATCCTGCATCAAGTCAAATTCAAACTAAAAGGATCATCTTTCTGAAACACAAATAGACAAATAACATTTCACTTTGCTGTAGTCATCAAATAATCAGTAATGCTTCTGGTCTGAAAATAGTGAACAACGATAATAATAGGTGTGAATAAGCAAAAAAAAAAAATGAAGAGGGGATTTCAAAAGGTAACTAATCCTGTGGATGATATTCTCCTAATATATTAACTAACTATAAGAGACGGGAACAAACTTTCATAAACCCTGGAGATGACTGCAAATGAGAAGATTACATCCTCAGGACTAGAAAGTTAAAAACAGAAATTACAGATGGATCTTGAGAGTTTAAGATGTTAAAGAAAATCAAGTGAATGAGATTTAATTTAGATAGACAAAGTGCCTTTATAAAAAGAATAATGCCAATGGGATTTATAAATCAAGTGAATACTGATTAGAAGCCAAATAGAAGACCAGAGCCACAGGAAAGTAGAGTTTTAATGTCAAAGGATATGACTAAAGATTAATATTTTGGACAAATTTCGCTATTTTTGAATAACAGTAGAAAATTTCTTAAGAAGGCTATTCTTTATATGCAAAGTGAAGCATCTACATTTGAAAGGAGGAGCAGATTGCCAACTCAATACACTCAGTAGGAACCAGAGAATTCAGCTTAATTTATTAAGTATGAATTAAAGCTTACTCTAGTTTCAAATAGTTTACAATTTACACAAATATTATATGTATATAAAAACAAACACCCTTCAAAGAAAGACACTAGCGACTAGGTTAGAGGACCCTTTAAAACATGCTTAATTGAGCAGAAGAAAGCACCTGCTTCGGCAACCATAGGGACTAGGGTTTCATCCCTGGAGTGCTGTGCCAGCCCCACCCCCAGTGGGGGATGCTGAGTGCTCTGAGTGCCCTGAGACAGCGATTGCAACTGGCGTGGTGACACGTGCCTAATCCTAGCTCTTGGGAGGCTGGAGACAGGAGGATCACTACAAGGCTGATTTGTATAATGAGACCCTGTAGACCCTGTACTAAACTCCATTTTTTAAAAAAAGTGTTTAGTGATTTTTATAATATGTACTAAAATTGACTTTTTTATCTTAGGGAGACCTCAGAATTAAAAACGGAATGGGAAGCCAAATGAAATACATGTACGTATGTTCCTTGTTTCTCATTCTTCTTTGGTGACATCCAGGTATTTCCAAACAAAAGATAGGATGGTTATTGGATTTGTCAGCTTGATTATGCAACTGCCCTTGATTATTTAATCAAATGCTAATTTAGATATTATACAAATATTCTCTAAATGCACCTGACACTTATAGTCAATTGATTTGATGTGAGTGATACCACTATGAAGAATCTACGGGCAATTATTCAATTAGCTGGAAGTCTTAAGAACTGGAGTGAGACTTCCCTGAAGAATGGATTTCTCCACGAGAGCAGTCCCCAGGCTCAGACTGCCAGCCCGACTTGCCCGCTGGGCTGCCCTACAGAAGCTGGATTTGCTTAGTCTTCATCTCCAGCAAAGCCTATTCCTTACAGTAACCTTCTTAGTACGTATCACTGGCTGGTTCTGCTTCCCTGGATGAACCTTAAGTGACTCATATGGAGTACTCATAAACCAATTCATCCGGGGCACGGTGTTCCCCCTGCTGTCCATCTAGCATGGGACTCCAGGCAAGATCAATGTCTGTCCTCCCTCACCTTGGCCTACATATTCTGTGATACAGGTGCTACTTCGACTTCACATAACTTTTTCTCTATATGATTTTAGATTCTTAAAAAATACCTGTCTTTCCTTTGCTAGCACCTAACAAATTCTTACTGAGAGTTTCTTGACAATTTCAGACAAATTTATGTATCAAGTCTAGACACATTCAGCCAACATCTCCCTCACTGAGGCTTCAGCTTTCATTTTCTGCATCAACCGTCTATGGATATAAGCTACAAGATTATTGCTCTTTCCTGTTTTTCCTAATCACCATCTAAATTTTAAAAGATCACTCAGTATCCAAATGATGTATGATGCCACCTGGGTACAGTTACTTAATTCTGAATTAAAGCACAGAGTGTTCTCAAAACACCTGCATTAACATTCATTCCAAACACACACACAGCACAACACATTGCCAAAGGCTTGCTGCAACATAAATTTTGGAACATTCCTGTATGGATTCCAGGTCACCATGTAATTCTTTGCTAATGGTAAACTTTGTCTTTGAACTTTGCCACAACAATGCAGTCTGAAGTTTTCAAACGTTCAAGCAACAGTTCTGAAAACTGAGAATGTCCTACAGATATACCCCCAAATAGATATGTTTCTTACAGGAATTCTTATTTAACTTAATAGAGCTGGAAGAAGGCACAATGAAGGAAAAACAGTGACATTAAATAGTCCCATTGGCTTCTAGTACTGCTTCTGTTGGTTGGTAAACATGCTACCTCCTTAGTTTTGTCAGACCTGAGATATTCCAACTTCAATATTCATTTACACCTTTGCACCTTTGACATAAGGCAGAGAACATTTTCCATTTTAATTAATATCTATAGAGTGGGAAGAATATGTGTAACAATTGTGCCTTTTGTATTTCTTATGAACTGATAATTAGGAAAATCTAAACTTTATATAAAGAGCAAGGCATTAAAAAGAACTATACACTTTATATATCTTATTTGCATTACTGTTTTACTTAGCCCCCTTCTTACCATGTAATTTTCTTGTTGTTGTTGTTGGCTAGACTGAGAAAATTTCACAAATTCTGAGAGCTAAATACATAATAACAGGGAAATCAGTAAGAACTGTTTATTTCATATATATATATACATACATATATATATATATACATACATATATATATATATATATATGTGTGTGTGTGTGTGTGTGTGTGTGTGTGTGTGTGTGTAAATCTGGCAGACTATATTTGTTATAGAGTTTATCTAAGAAAAGTTGATTGAGTCTCTGTCACCAAATGGAACATGCAAAATTACTTTAATGGCCTTAACCAGCAAACATATCCAAAGAATAGGACATGTTTATTAACTCAACCAAAAAAAAAAGGCCTAGGGCCAGCCTGATAGCTCAGGGGACTAAAGTGCCTGCTTAGGCAGAGTGCAGTGACTAGAGAGCACTAAGATGACAATTGAGATTGGGTGTGGTGGCACACACCTATAATCCCAGCACTGGAGAGGCTGAAAACAAGAGAATCACTATGAGTCCAACCTTTGTAGTGAGACCCTGTAAAAACTGTAGATCCTGTCTCAAATACAGAAAAAAAAAAAACAAAAAAACAAAGACTACACTTATTGTGTACTTATTGTGTTACACTTTATTTTTACAATTTGTTCTACGGTCTTTCAAAATCAGGTACTACTTTACTTAAAGTTTTTCTAACACCTTTAGAAAATACTGTCAATTTCACTTGTTCCTGTCTTTAGTTGTGATGACAACTGGTCCACAGAGACTCAGTCAGTTTATAAGCTTTATTTGTTTTTCATTAATAAAAGCCTACAAACAGATCAGGTTAATTTCTTTGCATGAAAATGGAGACTTATGTTTGTTAGCACCAGGAAATGACTCTGAGAACCACAGAGGTAACATTGTTATAAAAGATCAAATCCCTGTCTTCCTGAATCCTTTGAAATGTTTGTGGTGTACAGAAAAATATATGGTTATTCCATACTTGAGAAAAATATATGGTTATTCCATACTTGAAGTACCATATATGTTTTGAGACATTGAAAAGAAGTATAAAAATCACTGTCTGTACTATGCAACGTGATATTGAAAGCTTGTCAAGATTTCCTACAATTAAACTTTAAAACTATCCAGGTACCACTGCAGCACACCAGTCCAGAATCCAGGACAAATGGTCATTATCTTAATGAGTACTAATTATTAGCGAAAGAAGAACACGCTGCTCATGGGTGAACTAAAGAGAGATAAGGCCTCTGCCTTCTGCCTTGTAAGTGTAAGTCAGAATGCCGTGTGTCCAAAGCCTGGTATCCTTGGACTATTTCACTATTACAAAACAGATTTGGTACAAATGGTAAATTGACATGATAAGGAATCGCCATCTATAACCTTCTTAGACCATTTCTTCATACTTTCTGTGTTTTCTTCTTCCTTCACTCCTGTACCCAAGCAGCTCAGCAGCACACACGCGCATGTCCTTGGCTGCTTGTCGCGTAGTCATCGTGCTGAACACATGCTGAGGCTCTCCAGTGAACACAACATTTTCCTGAAGGCTACAAACACATAGGCCAAAACAGACATAGTTTCACCCTTGGCTCCTAGGAACTTAGCTTCTAACTAAAGATTCCAGATAAAAATCATTAATAAAAGCTGAAGCACCTGAATACATTCTAAACTCGGCTCTATTTCTTGTTAGCAGTGACCTGATGCCCCAAGCACCATGATCAACAAATAATTGCAAATCCACAGCAGAAAGAGAAGGTCCTCATACGCTTAATGTTTTTACCCTCCTGCACCCATTATATAAAATCCACTAATGCGGTGCCTATAAAATATGCCACGTACACCCTCAGCAAGCTTACTGAGCACCTGCCTCAGGTCTATTTGTCCTACATTTCCATCTACTTGATAAATCCTTAATGATTGGATGGCATAGCAATCATTGCTAGTACTGACATTATACTGGACACCTTAACAATACATAGTGAGGAGAAATAGGGTTTTTTTTTCAAACATGTTTTCTAAATGAAAATTGAAAACATTCCTTAAGTTTATCTTTTTTTCTTTCCATAATATAAGCACAAGTCACCTATACAGAAAGATATGTACACATGCAAAGAACACACACACACACACACACACACACACACACACACACCATATTCACAGACATAGTTAAAATAAATACAGAAAGCGAGGAAACTGAGTATTTATTTTGTAGAACATATATAATTCAGTTGGAGAAGGCTTATTGAAAATGTGAGTTGCAAGCAGTAGTTTTAAATGATGTAGTGACCACAGTCTTCTAGATAGGATGAGGGACACAGTTCCAGGTACTTCTTCTTCATTTCCTTTCTTATCAGTGGAGTTTTTCAATCAACCTAATCTAGCAGAACATTTCTCCCAGGCTACTGAGATATATTTGCAGGAAACAACTTTCCCCTCACCAAAAGAAATAGGTTTAACTCCTTCATTCCTTGAATTCTCAAACTCAGGGGAAAGTGTGGGGTTCTTTAAAAAATAATTTAAAGGAGGAAAAAGAGATGAGTCTATGTGGAAAATTAGGTGAAGGAGTGGAAAATTGAAAATATATATTCATATATATATATATATGAAAAACTAAAAATTTCATTTAGAAATGGTATATGCAATGTCAGCAGCAATTCTTAACAATGTCTTTCCTGCCACCAATATCCTAATTTCTTGCCCCAATAATAGGGCACCCCTTGGGTTCATTCTTTTCACCTAATGTTATCTATTTTTGCTGCATGTTCCTCACTTATCTTACCAAATTAGAGGTGATTGTATTAGCCATGGGATATGCCATATCACTTCAACAAAGCACGCATGGCATCTAGGTAGGGTTCTTTACAGCATATAAATGAAACATAAGTGAGAACTGGGCCAAAAAATTTACATTGAAACAGGACCCTGTGAGGCAAATAGAGTCAAGTACTGTCACTTTCTCAGCTGGCGGTATTTCTAGGCTGGCTCCTATATCTAACCTTTATTATGGAGAAGTGGGTCATTTTGTGTCCCCTGACAACAACTGACAAAATGAAAAGTGAGATTTAGGTAGTAAAATAGAAAGAGGTATGTAATAATTATGCTGAGATGAGAAATGTTAAGAAAAAAGTATTGGTAATACTAAATGACACCACAAAAATGCTTGTTACAGCAAAAAAAAAACAAAACAAAACAGTAACCATTCAGTTAACTTCAGACATAAGGGTGTTCCCTATTAAGAAAACTCCCAACAGAAAAAGACATTAGAGAAATGATATTTTTCATTTCTAATTTGCATGGTGTTTTCTGAGAGGCAAGATTTTCATCCGCACCTTCTTAAATCGGTCTTGTGAAACAGGTAGAATCTACATTATTAATAACTGATTTTAAAAAATACCTTTGCTTTTTTATTCCACGATTTTTAAACATTCTCTCTACAGTAATAACGATTGTCAGGAAATTTAACTTATTTTGTATAGAAGCCAGGAAAGGAACAAAAACATGAAATAAGGGAAGATACTCGAACATTCCACATGATGGCAGAAGATCTTTTCCTTATTAAGTAGTCAATCCTTACAGGTTTGTATTATTCCATTAAATATAGCAAGATAAGCAATCTCCCACATTCTCTAAGCCATTTTAGAGTAATTTGTTCTCAGGACAAACTTGAAGGAATGATGTGTTTTCCTGTGTGGAAACACAAACAGCCCAGGAAAAAAAAAAAAAAAAAAGAAACCATCTTCTCAAACAGTCTTCCTAAGGTTTTCCTACATAATGTTGAGATTACGAAAACTACCTTTTAAAGTCATATTAATAATGCGATCTCTTAGAACCCCATTTCCCAAATGTCAGTGATCATGTTTGTGCATACCTTGTTCATCACAACAAGCCAATCTGTGAACACACTTCTGAAGCAGGTGCTTAGCAAAATCCCTGAGCAGGCAGAGGACATCTGGGAGAACCTTTTCTCCAAAGGCTCCTTCACTGACTTACAATGTGATTCCAGCCCAGCCAGAATCCCTTGGTTCTGACAGAAGTCTCCTGGCCCCGCACTAGACTTCTAGGTACAAGTAACGCAGTGATTCTATCGGCGTCCACAATACTGATCTCACCTGTCTCCTAGTGGGAATTCAGACTTCACGAAATGCAGAGCTGAGTTTGTCACAAGCACAAAAACAGAACCTGCTGTTCTGCCTTAGGGCTATGTAGTCACTTGTTTCATTATTTTGTTTTCTTTATTATTTTTAAAAAATATCTGTCATTTTGGTCTTCTAAATTTGTACCCTTTCTAATGTCATATCAATTAGTACTATACTCTCTTTAAAGTAATTTTTAAAATTGTAATAAAAGGAAATAAGAGAGATAAAAAAAGAAAATTTGTACCAATAATGATTAGAAAAGTTATCATATCTGCATTCTGTACTATGAATTAACTACTACATGAACAAAAATATGCATTGCATTAATTACTCGGGATGTACTACTAATGTGTTTTGAAATTGTCTCATTGTTATTTCTTGTTTTCTTTATTATTTATTTATTTGCTTACCTTTTTTGATGATCAATGATAGAGACGTAAAGAAATGAACTTTGAGATTCAACAATTCCTCACCTTCTTCGGTTCAATTATGGTCCCTTCTCCCGCTTTGTGCTAAATCAGGTAGGGAGTGTCTTATCTCCTATCCAAAGCTGATTTACAAAGGAAATGTGTATTTTGTAACATATATATCTATGTATGCTACTCACAAAATATTAAATGAGTAAAATTTAGCCAAGTAATGATTTATACTAATTCTTTCATTTAAGCACAGGAAGCGACCAGCCTATAATGTTAATAATAATACTTTCCTTTCATATTGCCTTTAGAGTGTTTACAATGTATCCCAGCACTTAATTCTCATATTTAATTCTCAAATTAAATCTAGCCATTATTTACATTTCCAAATTGTGTAGTTGAAGATGTCAATTTAACATTTTTGTAATATCATAGAGCCACTTGAAAAGGGATAAATGGAAATAAGTAGCTCTTATTTTTACTATGTAAATTGAAGAGAATAAAATCATGATTTGAGGTAATGACAACTAGGTTTTGTAAAAATATTTGGCCAAGTTTAATAATCTCACATTTGGAATCAAGAGCATCCTTTAATCAGCTTGCTCCTCATGCAGTCAATTTTAGAATTATTATGTGTAAAAATTTGGAGACAACCACTTTCCCTTTAGTGTGGGTTCATGTTGTGTATCCCTTCTTTGATGGATCAATATTCTCTCCATTCTAAAACCATGAAAGAGAATGGATGGAATTATCTTATCTCCAATAAATTTAACAGATGAAGAGAACTGAACAAGTACTAATGTCCACTTGGCTCCAAACAACAAAGCTTAAATGTGTATGTGATTATTTCCTCATAGAGAAAATGCTTACTTGATTAAGCTGCTATGATCATCTATTTTAATATCATGTTAACAGAGTGCTTAAACTATCATATCTGTAGAAACATATCTGAATACTTCTGAAATTTCAGAAAAGATACTTTTCCTGTAAAGCAATAAAATTCCAGGAAAGAATAATCTTACTTAGTTTTAATATGGTTATATATTAAAAGGGAAAGTTCAGAATTCAAATAAATAATTTAAATAAATCATAACTCATCAAATGCTTTTGAGAAGTATTTATTTGTTCACCTCAAGCAAAGGGGTCTCTTTTTATATCATTTCTTCCATGTTTCTAGACATTTAGAATGAAAGATCCCTTAAGTGCTACTTGCTTGTAGTGCAATAGTAAATTTCTGATCAGGAAGATATAACTAAAGTGTCTTTATTGCTTTCTGGTTTCTGGGACAAAGTACTCAATACTAAAACTTAACGGAGGAAAGGACCATTCTGGGTCATGGTTTTGAAAGCCTTGACCATCAAAAGCTTACTCTAAGGGAAAACAGAATGACAGACAGACAGAAGAAAGGAGTTCTAGGCAGAAGAAAGCTTTCCCGTCATGGCAGACAGGAAGCAGACCTAGAAGGGGAGCCCAGAAGGGAGAGGCGCCACTGCAGCTCATGCCCCAGTGACTGCTCTCTTCAGCACAGAACCCAATTGCTAATAGCAAGGGTAACTTTGATCCTGTCATGGATCAGTCCACTCATGAGCATAGACCCCTGTGATCCAATCTCTTTCCCAAATCCCCACCACAACACACATGAAACTTTGGAGAGAATCTTCCATCTAAACCTTGATACAGAGTCACCAAGATTTGCTCTCAGTATCATTGTGTTAATTAAAAAACAAAGTTTAGAGCCTCAGTCATTTTAACACTAGAGTACTGTGTGCATATTTACAACTGTATAGCCTTTGGGTCATTAGTCTGACTATCATGTGGATATAAAAGATTTATAGAACTG
>PVJA010043884.1:0-16498 GCA_004027025.1 Myocastor coypus | reverse complement strand
TCAAATATCTTTGACTTAGCTTGGAAATGATATTTTCTGATCATCATTGATATTCTAATAACTTTCCATACAATGTGATATAAGCAGTTACACAATTTTGACACAGATATTTGGAAATTCAAGGAAATACAAAATTGTAGCCTGTCAAGAATATGGTATTTGGCCCAGTCTCTTATTTTCAAGTACTACTCTTGAGAGAATGACAGTAACTGAGTTTACGCCAGGAGCAGTACATATCAAAAAGACAAGAGTGACATGTATTCCAAACATAGTTTTATATACCTATATGTATTAATCTAAACTGATCTGATGATGAAAATATGTAATATAACCATTGTTAAATTTAAACAATAAAAAATATTTTTTAAAAAAGTTACATTTTTCATTATGTAGATCTTCCTTTATCTTGGTCTTTACCATCCAGCAGAAAAGTATAATCATGAGGTATAAAAAAGATAGCCATTTTAATATGCTAAGCTATAAAAGGCTCAAGCCAAAAGCCTCTAATATTGCCAGCTGTACTGATAACTCACTACTATTATGGACTACTGGACTATACATAAGCCACTTTCTCTTTGTTCAGTGAGATAAAGATTTGTACTAATAGTGTTTAGACATAATATTATGTCTGCATCTTGTACTCTGAACAACTACTACAAAACAGTAATATGTAATGTGATAATTATTGTATCTGTCCTATTAACCTGTTGTGAATCTGTATCATTGCTATTTATTTCTCATTAATATTAATAAAAAAGTAAAGTAAAATAAAATAAATATGCTGAGCTCTAAAAGGATCAAGTCACCAACTTCTGACATAGCCAATTCTGCTGGTAATCCACTACTAGCACAGACTATTGGACGATATTGGGTTATTTTGCTGAATTCATGCACCTATAATATTTGAATGACAACAAAACACCCATCTCTGACAAAACAAAACAAAAAAGGGGATATAAATGAAGGACCATTTTGTAGTGAGCAAAAGGATTGATATATAGCTACTTTCTCTTAGTTCAATGAGAAGAAAGATTTCTACTAACCGTGTTTAGACAAGATATCATGTCTGCATCTTTTACTCGGAATAACTACTACGACAACAACAACATGCAATGCATTAATTATTGCAACTGTCCTACTAACTTGTTTTGAAACAGTCTCATTGTTATTTCTTTCTCATTACAATTAATACAATTTTTTAAAAAGAAGCAAGGTCTTACATACCCTTCTGATCATGTAAGTTTGGTGCCTTAGTTCATCCGCTCCAAAATACAAGTGCCCAGCCACAGTCTCAAGGACTCCTTGAGTTAGGTGTTCACTTTTGACACAAATGAGAAAACAAGCCAATAGCTGAATGTGAATAGAAGTGATTGAATCCAAAACCCAAGTGCTCATTCAGGTTGTAACTATTTCCTTTTGCCTACCTTAGGAGGCAAAATTATAAGTTATAGACACAGCTAATGGACTCTTAAAAACCATGAGAATCTCAAGTAACAAAACAAGGAATATAGAAGTGGAAATTTATTAATTTTTAAATTTAATTTTATTTTATTTTGAGAAATAAAAACAAAAGCGAGAAAAAATCAAAAACAAAGCCAGCAACAAGGTAAGAAGCAATAATACATGTTACAGATTCTCAAAATAAGAATAGCTGATTAACAGTGGTTGATACATTATCTATTTTTATTGTTAAATTTGTTGCCCTAGTAACAGATACAGTTACATAAAATTGGACAGATGATTGCGTATCACCACTTGCTTTCAAGAAACCTTAAGTTTTTTTTTTTTTTTTTTTTCTTAACTCTCTTTTCTCTTTTTTTTTGACCTTTTTTAAAAATGTATTTTTCGGGAGGCTGAGGCAGGAGGATCGCTGCGAGTTCGAGACCAGCCTGGGCTACAAAAGTGAGCTCAAGGCCAGCCTGAACTACATAGTGAGACCCTGTCTCAAAAAAAAAAAAAAAAAAAGACCAAAAAAAAAATAAAAATAATAAAAATGTATTTTAAAGATAGCATAGTAATAGTTGATATGACATTAGAAACAGTATGTATTAGAAGCAGGGCTTTTGTATTACACATTGCTGTCCTTGATGCAGTTGCTAAGATTGCAGATATCAACATACAGAGTTAGTCAAGGTGAAGTTTCTACACATTAATTGCTATTTCCAAAAAACTGATGGAAAGTTTTAGTACAATCACCTCAACCATCCTCTATATACTTGCTTTTTTTTTAAGTGCAGGGGCAGGGATTCGATCCCTGGCACCACATGCTGTGCTGGCCCCACCACTGGGGTGCTCTGGGATAGGAATGGAGACTGAGCATGGTGGCACACTTCTGTGATCCCAGCACTTGAAAGTCTGAAAATAAGAGAATCACCATGAGTCCAAGCTATGTAGTGAGACCTTACAGATCCTGTACTAAATATATAAAAAAGAGAAGGTTATGACAAACCTAGAGAATGGGAAAATATCTCCATACTGTATAATTGATGAAAGAACATATATAATACAAAAATAATTGCTATAACTCAGTTTAAACCTGTTATAAAAATGGGCAAGTGACCTAATTTAAATCGAAGTGAATATTCCTCTGAAGAAGACATACATAGAACCAATCAGTACATAATGAATTAATCAACATTATTGGAGACAATTGAGGATCAAATGTAACTCGCAATGAGTTGCCCCTGCCTACCCCTAGGCTGAGTCTAATAAAATAATTAAATAACATGGTGCATAATTGGGTATAGGAAAACAGAACACTTGTTCATGTTGGGGCACAGATATAAAATGGTGTAGGTAGTTAGAATAATATGACAACTCCTTTAGATGATTAAATCTAGAGTCACCATGTGTAGGTGGCTTCCCAAGGCTACCATAGCAAAGTTCCATGAGGTAGACAATGTCACAAAAGAAATGCATTAACTCATACTTCAAGGATGCCAGCACAACTCAGCCATTAGTAGGTTTGGCTCCATTTGAGGGCCATGAGGAACTACGTATTTTGTGTCTTTGTTTCCAGCACTCATATCAGTTCCTAGCTTGTCCTGGTTTCCCTCCCATTTCTTCACATTGTCTTACAGTAGTCCCTTACTATTTTGCAGTTTGCCTATCATAAACTCACTGTTTCACAGGTTTTCAAAAAATATGAATCTAAATTCTCTATCACGGATTTTTGCTATATCACAGTATTTTGAGATGTGTACAGTACCATGAATGTATTTCTATGTGCAGTATTTATGGTTTTACTGATTTTTTTCCTTAACAATTTTTAAATATATAACAGTATGTGAAAATGTTAATTCTAACATATTAAAAGAATATTGAATCACAATAAAATAAAGGTTACAGTAGGCTCTTCTTTGGCAGATGAATACATACTGTACTATACAGTATACATGTTGCTAAACCTAGGTAGGCTTACAAAATAGTTATGAGTGAGACTGACCTGGGCTGATCAGAAACTTGTTCAACCCAGCAACCAAGCCTAATGTGTGAGTGCAACTTCAAGTATCAGACCAGCCCAGTGGAAAACTGCTGCAGGCTCCCTTCAGAGAGGCTAGAGACAAGACCCAACTAGGTGATCTAGGAGCAGAATATCTTGCCAGATTGGCCAGCAGGTTCACCTCCAAGGGCGGCAGCAGACAGAAGTGGAACACAACAGCCAGACCAAAGCCACATCCACTGGGATGAGTTTGAATTTGGTAGATCCAGATCTGATACTAAGGTAAGAACTCTACCAAAGCTCTACACCAAAGATCAGAAGGCAAAATGACAAAGAGAAGAAGCACAATGCACTCTCAGACCCCAAGCCCACCCAAAACAGATGCAGGAGACAAAATCATAGAAGAAATTGGAAATCACACACCTGAACTCCCTGAAATAATAGCATCTAAAGTAAAGAAACAACTGCAGAAAGGAATAGAGTAAATCAGATCAGAAATAATTTCTGAAGTAAAAAAAGAAATAATTATAATGAAAGAAGTACTATGTGCTTCTAATGAAGACACTGATAAAAATAGAGGAGAATATAAAAATGATGGAATCCTTGAATGAGCAATATAGGAAACTAATAGAATTCATGAAACAGATTCAAAGTGCTATACAGGAAATTAAAACCTCAATCTCAAGTTGGCAAAACCGTTTCAATGAAAGTGAAAATAGACTTTCATATCTTAAAGACACTATTGCAGCTAGTGAAAAGCAACTAGGATGCGTGAAAATATAATTCAGCATCTGTAAGATGATGCAAAGATGAACAACGTAAGACTAATAGGCATCAATGAGAAAGGAGTCTGTACAGATGAGCTAAAAGACTATGGGCAGAAGTAATAGCAGAACATTTCCCAAATATGGGGAAACAATTTAACATTCAGTAACCAAAGAATATAGAACCCCAAATAACCTCAGCCCATTTAAAAACACATCCAGACATGTAATAATCAAGAGCCCAGAAATCCAACATAGGATCAGTATACTAAAAGCCACTGAGAAAAGAAACAGATCACATTTAAAGGAAAACTGACCAAAATAACAGCAGAATTCTCTTTACAAACAATCAAGTCAAGAAGAGCATGGAGCAAAGTACTTCACGTATTGCAAGAAAACAAATTCCAATCCAGACAGATATGTCCTGAAAAAATTTTCTTAAGTATAATGGAGAAGTTAAATACTTCCAGGACAAAGAATAACTAAAGAATTTCATGATGACAAAGTCAGCACTACACAGTTTACTAAACAATGACCTAGAGAGGGATCAAAGTGACCACAATTTGATGAAGGAGAAAGGAAAGAACCCACAAATAGAGCAAACTATTAAACACAGGAGAAAAAGATGTATACAACAACAGTCTTTCAACTTTTGTATTCTTTTGTATACAACAGCAAAATATTTCCATCAGGATATTCTACAAATGGATTTCTGAACCTTGTGAGTCATGATTCTGTCTGAGTCTACAAGGTGGATATTAAGAAAATAGCAATAGTTCAGTCCCACAAGTGACACATGGTTACCAATAAGCATCAAGGACACTGTCCATGTCCAAGACGTATTTGAACTTCGTGCGATGTCCTATCCCCAAACTGTTGGAAGTTCTGGCCATATATTTGTCATTCCAGTATTTATGTTATGTTTTGTTCTTAGTGATTCTTTACTACCATGGAAACTTTTTCTTAGTTGATATCTTTGTATATATTAACCTATTCAAATACTATTGTGTACTCTTAATTGATTATAGATTTGTACTTATGATACACAACATTCTGATCTCTAAGTTGGACTCACAACAAGATTTGAATTTTCAAATATTGTTTTGAAATGTTTAATTTAATTTTAAATTAATTAATGTTTAAATAATTTTCTGAATATTATTTAATTATAATTTTTGTTTTATTATTCATACTGTGTATCTGACTTACAATCTACTTATAAAACATGGTATGATATTTCCTCCTAGTATTAAAAACTTTAAAAAGAAAAACATATATATATATGTATACATGAGAGTTGGAATATCTAGCTACTTTCTCTTAGTTCACTGAAAATAAAAGTTTATACGCATATTATTTAGATAAGAAATATGGTCTGCATATTGTCCTCTGAATAATTATTATGAAGACAACAATATGCGTTGTATTATTGTAACCATCTTACTAACTTATTTTGTAACTGTTTCATTGCTATTTTATCATGAAAATGAATTAAAAAAGAAAATGGAGAAAAACACTGAAAGTGTTTTTAAAAGTGTAGGAAAGGTTTATAAAGCCTATAGACATATATAAATACTAAAATCGACATAACAGCTCTACTTCAGTGACTTTCACTTACCACAGGGGTGTTGGGAACAGAGCCTACTCAATAAATGAGGGACCACGGTGCTTCCATTCGATCTCTATCCAAATTTCCCCTTGTTTGAATGCATACTGCACTAGAGCCCACCCTAGGGATCTCCTTTGAACTTGTTCACCACTGTAAAGATCTCTTGCACATTTTAGGTTTCAGTTTGAAGCACTGGTAACAAAACTTAGCTGTTTCATGGGGTTGAGTGTGCAGCACAGCCGAAACCCTAACTTCACCCTAACCCATTTTCACTTTAGTTTAATGCATGCTGATAAACATGGATCTAGTTTTAGTTTTTGTGGTGCAGGGTCTCACTATACAGCTCAGACTGCCAGTGATTCCCTTGTTTTCAGCCTCCCCAGTGCTGGATCACAGGCGTGTGCCGCCATGCCCAGACTCAGTGGCTGGCTCAGTGAGCCCAGGGGTGGGGCGGGCATGGCATGTGATGCTCTGGATCAAACTCAGGTCCCTGTGCTTGCCTAAGCAGGTGCTTAGTCCGCTGAACTATCTTGCTGGCCCTTAGTTTTAATTTCTGGATTGTGGATAGTCAGTTTTTTCAGCACCTTTTATTAAAGATGATATCTTTCTTTCAGGGAACATATGTGACTCTGCTTTGTCAAAGATAATGTGGCTTAGACTTAGCGTGGTGGTGCATGCCTGTAATCCAGACCTCTTGGGAGGCTGTAAATAGGCAGATCACTATGAGTCTGAGCTAGTAGTGAGACCCTGAACATCCTATAGATTCTTTCCTGATATATATGGCTTATATTTAAATAGATTAAGATTATGCAAATTGTTCTATTGTCTTCAAGCTTGCATTCTAAACAATCACTTATTTTTGCATTGTTACAAAAATATTCAAGTTAGGGTTAAAGATCATAGTTAAGTGGCTACTAGATCTCTAAAAGAACAATCCTTTCAATGAAAGAGAGATTGTTAATTCTTCTTTTCAGGTCTCAGTTTTTCGCTAGACACTGAGCAAATTAACAGTGGAGACCTAGTGGACATTTATTCCTAAACAAGCATACCTTTCCTTCTCAAGGCTGCTGAGATGGCTTTGAACTGAATTAAGCTTTGATGCTGTTTTCCTTGGATGTCACTTATCACTGATTTGACATTATTTGAGACCCAGAACACATCTATTAACAGCGGCTGAGATCCCAAGCCCTGAAGGATTCATCTCCGTCCCCTTGCCCTACTCTCTGTCTCTAGAAAGCTCTATGAAACTGCTCCGAGAAGTAAGACTTCTTCAATTTTTCCAAAGTTTCTGTAGGCACTGAAGCCCCTAACTTGTTTTTCCTGTGAAGTTCAGGACAGAGTTTATGGGGCTTTCATCCATGTTCCGGCCCTGGCTTCAAAGGCCAGCATGGTCCCCGTTCCTGTTCCTCTGCACATGGAGAGAAGGATGTCTCCCTATTCTTTCCTGACTGTGGACAACTTCTGCCTCCTCCCAAGCGTAGTGTCCAGAGTACCTGCAAGATCCATCTAAGCTCTGCTGGTCTGGGGCTAATGTTGTCCTGACTGCTCTGTACAGGCTCATGGAAGAGAGGTAGCAAGCGTTACGGATGCCCTTGCGCCTGGGGAACTCAATAGTCCACTTCTGGACCTTTGCATTTCACTGAAAGTGTATTTTCTTTTTAGCTCTTTTGCTCTTTTCTCTGCCAATAACGAAACTGGCCACTGTTCTCTTCCTGCCAGAAAAGACTTGAGTTCTTTTTGCTTTTGGTGCGTCATGCTGCTTGGTAACTATGAGAGCCTTACACGGCAGGGGCCTATCTGTATGCTGTCATTTCCCCACCTTCTTTTACATTCTAATGACAGGCATGATATTCTCATGGAAAATTCTACAGCTTGAGTAGAAATAGAAAGGGTAAATTTAAACTTTAGCTAGAACATTTTGGTCATTTTTTTCTGTCAATCCCCACAATGAATCAGTATCTACAGAGTACCATCACATCAGGCTTCTGGAATGATTTTATTTCTTTCCTCCATCACTGCCAACTCCCAGGACCTATTAAAACCATTTTTATAATACAAAATATATTAGAAATCTGTATGCCTCTACCATTTTGAGGAACGACCATGTAATAACTTTCTGAAGCTTTACTAATTTCTTTCTCTACACACTTGTGCATTTTATTCCCTTCGGCCTAGATTCAATTTTTTTTTTTTGTCTTTTTGAGACAGGGTCTTGTATGCAGTTCAGGCTGGCCTTGAGCTCACTTTTGTAGCCCAGGCTGGTCTCGAACTCGCACCAATCCTCCTGCCTCAGCCTCCCGAGTGCTGGGATTACAGGCATGCGCCACCACGCCCGGCTCATCAATTTTATTAAGTCATGGTTTTAAAAAGTATTTTTTTAAATAGTCAAATTTCTTAAAATGTATTTTCCTCATTTTTTATGATTTTGAATATATAATTTTAGGTTTATAATTATTTTCTCTTGAGGAATTTAAAACATAATCAAAGGCACATAAACATGCAATGCTAAATAGCATCCAGACAAGATGTTTGTGCTAGTGCATTTTTCTTAAAAAGTACAAAATGAATTGAAATCTCATACTACTTTTGCCATCTTTGTACCACTTAATGATGTATATTATGTCAGTGAACATTTATTAAAGCTTCCCATGTTCCTGAGATATTACATAGCACCAGAGATTCTAATAAGAACAGGTAATACTGACTTTAATTTGCTTGGAAGTAGAAGGACACTTACAATAAAGACTTAACAGAGGTTTAATGGAGATCAACTTATAAAACAGTAATTACAAGCAGAAGCTACAACAAAAACTGATTATTTGGCCTCCTGAGAACTAGCTCTTTAGGTCAGTCTTGGGAAATTCATGTGTGTGTTTTTTTTTAAATTAAAGATTGATGAGTCTATCCTAGAGTATGGAAGCTTAAAGCTCAAAGATACAGAGGCCAAACTGAACACAGAAGCTCCTGAGTGTGGCTTCTATTGCAATTCATGTAGCATATGGTACATACTATAAAGCACATATTTGTGGACACATATAAACACATGTATTTAGAGTAGAACAGTATATATACATACATATGACAAACTTAAGTCATGCTCTACTAAAAATTAAATACTGAAATGGAGTAAATAAATAAAATTAAAACAGATATATGAACCTATTTAGCAGCAGTCCATGAATCTCTCAGTCCCTGCTCTAGATAGTAAACACTGTGAAATGTTCTGTAAAAATCTTGTGACTTATTCATGTGGCCATGGACAGATCCGTAGCCAAACTTTAGCTTTAGTGCCATCTTCTACAAGCAATCCCACCTTTAGAAATCTAGCAATAAAATTGTAAAATACTAAAACTCTAAACTTGATGTTACATTGTACAGTGGAGACTACAGGTAACAGCCAAAACCAATAAACATGAAGATCAAAAGTCCAAGTATATTCATCTCATTTTCCATATTGATTCCATGACATTTATTTCATTTTACCAGATATTGTCCTTGGGCCACATTCTCTTATAACCTCCTAAATCCAGAAATTATGGGGATATTTTGTCTCAATCATTGCCATAGCATTTGATCAATATCATACAGAGAGTAGGTGATCGTAATTCAGAGGCAAAATAAATCTAAATGAACAAATAATTTATGAAGATAAAATTTCTTGTCTCTTTAAACAATCTCAGGAAACTGAAATTTTAGGAGAAAAAAATTTTCCATTAACAGAACTAAAGAATCACAAGGAACGGTAGCAATCGGTAAACAATTCTACGTTTTCCTTTGGCAAATATTTTGAATTGTTAAGAAACTATTTTAATAAATAAAAGTGTGATGTTTTTACATCAGCTTAAATTACACATTATGTTGTTCTGAAGCTTCCAACCTTTGGAAACAGTAGGGTTCACTGCTTCTGAGGGAAAAATCAGACAGCAGCTTGAACAATAAAGTCATTTCTCATCTTTGACTGGTAAATAGTACTGTGAGTCAGAAGCAAGCCTCTGTAATCAGACTATTTTAAACTACTGGGCCTCTTCTTAGTGCATGGCTAGCAATATCTCAGCATTTTATCATTAGGGAAATGGAGAAGGTGAAAATGTGAGCCAACATCTAACTGCAACCAAGTGAAACCCTGAGAACTGCTGCTCAGTTCTGCCTGAATTGCTGACCCATAACATCATGGGCAAAACATCAACTTCTGCTAAGATCAGTAAGTTTTGGGGCAATGCACATCGCCTCTAAAGTAACTGACATAAATCATGCCTTAAAATTATGCATGATGAGAGCTGGAGATATAACTTGGTGGCAAAGCCCTTTCCTAGCATGTAGAAAGTCCTGGACTCAATACCCAGAACAATAAACAAACAAGTTTTATGAGGTGTTCATCAATCTTGTTAGTGAAATAAAAATACCACTTTCTCTTCTTGATTTGTCCTCATCTTGAAGGATTTATTGGATACTCTGGTAGTTTTTATAAAGTATTAACACGGTAGGACTCTTGCAATAGTTTTCATTGCTGTATTACAACTGGTCACAGACCCAGCAGTGCAAAGCCACCTCGGTAAATCTATCACTTCACCATTACAGTGGTTGAGAGTCTGCTTGGAGGCTGCCATCTTCACTGTAGAGATCCCATGGCTGAAAGCAAGTGACTGGCAGGGCTGAGGATTTATAGAATATCTCTAGAACTCTGCTTCTTCCTCATTCAAAGTGTTGGGAGAATGTAGTTCCCCCACCTTGTAGAACTGAAGTCAGTGTTGTTTTCCTCGCTGTTGACTAGGAAGCCATTCTTGTCTCGTAGGAGCTGCCTACCGTTGCTGCACCATGCCACTGGCTCCCAGTCTCCATATTGCTCCTTAAGGACCGGCAGAAGTATGTTCCTGCTATCTCAGAACTCTGGCTCTTCCACAACTCTAACCTCCAGACTGAGACTTCAGTGGGTCATGTGAAAAAGCCAGGGCCACCTGGATTGTGTCCTATGCATAAAGCCAACTGTGCCAGCTATCATAACTTGATCATGGAAGTCCACTATGCTTACAATCTAGAGAATCATACATGTGTGCACACAAAGGGCCAAGAATCTTGGAGCCCTTAGAATTCTTCCTATCACAACTTCTAAGGCTAACATGTCTTCACATTCAAAAGACAACTCAACTAGCTATAAAATGGTTTATAATAATATAAGATTGCCTTTCATCATTATCTTTGAAGTGTTATATCATTGCCTTCTCATTCTAGTGTTGCTGCTAGAAATTTGATGTGAATCTCGTCGTATTTGGTAATCAGTTTGCTCTCTTGAAGCTTTTAGAATTTTCTTCTAAATATAGAGGTTTGGAGTTCTATGTCATTGCCAATATTTTAAAGATAAAGAAGGGCCTGCTTCTCAGCTCAGGGGCAATCATAATACACAGGCCAAAAATTAGAACCCTTCTTGATCCTGTTTATTTGCTTCTTTCCCTGAATTAAACCTTGTTAGCCAAAATTTTATTTTTAAGGCTGCAGGAGGAAAATCAGCATGTTCAGACAGCAAGTTCTTTGAAATCCACTGTTTTCCCCTGTTCAAACAGGACGTGTATGAGGCTCCACCCCAACTGTAATTATTTCTGCACCTGTTTAGACTCAAACTTTAAAAGTTATTGCTAGAGACTTTTTAGTATCCATATACAAGATAAATATGAAAAAAGTGGGTGAAAATCACAATTAGACCCAAGTTAGCTATTATTCGTAGAAGTCATTTCACTTTTCCAATATTTCAAATTCTCATAGTAGTAATTGATGTACACTGTAAAGAATTTCACCAAAATATTAGTGATCTTCTTAACATTTCACGAGGCTTTGATGGTTGATGGTGTGCTCTTACCTGAATATGAAAGAACAGCCCCTAGAAATGTAAGCAGGAGTCCCCATTACCCGACAGTGTCAGGAGGGATGGAACAGGAAAGTGCCAAGTTTGATGCAGCAGTATAATGATGTCCCTACCTCGGCTGGCTCAGGTCCCTATAACGAGGATGACAGACTAGTTTCTTATAAACAATAGAAAACTATTTTCGACATTCAGGGGAGCTAGAGGACCAAACTAGGTGCCAGCATATTTAGGCTCTGGTGAGGGCCCCTCTGAGGTTGCAGAATGCCTGCCTCCTCACCTGGTACAGTGAGAGCTGGTTCATGTCAAGGGCTTTTATTTTCAGGACACCACCATTCATGAGCCCTCTGCTCATTTCTTAATCATTTTCTGTCTCAGTTACTTTTCAGGTTACTGAGACAAAACAGCCAACATGCAAAGTCAAGGGAGGAAAGGTGTGTTTAGCTCATAGTTTCTAAAACTGACAGCCCATATCCAGCCTGTTCCTAAGCAGGGTGGCCTCATAGAGTGTAAAAGCTCCTGGCAAGCATAAAACCAGAGAAGCTCCAAGGGCCCTTAATAGCTTCTTCGTGCCTCTTTTAGGCTCTATCCAGGCTACCAAGCTTAGAGGGCTGCCAACCCCATCACTGGACTGGTTTACTGAGCATACATCCATAATTTGCTGATTACAGCCAACTCTGTAAAAGCCCAGCCTATGCCTGAGTGGCATCCCCAGAGATCCACGGAAGGGGAAGTGAGGAAGACAGCTGCCCAGAAGCATGTGGTATATTCAGGGTCATTGTGGGTAGCAGGCTCTCCTCGCCAAGATGTTGACAGCTTGAAACCAGAGTGTAATACATATGACTACTAGATCATAAGCAACACTTTTTACCAAGCAAAGATTAGCAAGATGATACAGGTATATAAGACTATTATCTTCATGTCAGAGAGGAAAAACTAAGACTCAGGACTCAACCACCATGGCTACAAAACAAAGTGTCTTGAAACTATTGAGCAAAATGTATCAAGTGTGCTGAAAATCTCCCAGTGCCTTCTATTAAGTCATTAGTTACTTTGGTAAAAGTACAAGTGTGTAGAGACTGGGAGCTAGCTCTTAGTGTCAGGCTGTTGTTGATGGATTACACAAATCGATATCGTAACAGAAAATCTATTTTATAAAATGAAATATTTTTTCATGGATTAAAGGAGTTGCATTTATAGGATCATTGTTTCCTGCATTAGTAGAACTTAAAAAGGGAGAAATCTAAGTCACTTTGTTGTTTTGTGAGCACAAAACTAATAAAAATTATCCAGTGAACAAGTGACTGGGACCAACTTAGCACTTGGACTAAGTAACTGGAAGGCTATGGGATGATTAAGCCTGACTATTGCTAAGGCTGATTCATTGTGTGGCTTTGATAAGTTCAGAAGTTTAACTAAATGACTCAGCAAATGCAGGCCAGATTCTTCACTTTGAAAACATTCTGAGCCTATGTGTGTGGACAGCAGGGAGACGGTGTAAGTGCTACTGCTACCCTAGGGAGTGACCTGCTTATAATATAAGAAAGGAAAAGAGGTTTTCTATCTTTGTTCTGGTTGCTTTTGCAGCCTTCTGCCACCTTGAACTGTTGCCCTGCACAGTACCACCCTGCCTTGGAGCCAGCCGATTATAGACTGAAATCCCTGAAAACTAACCTAAGAAAACCTTTCTTTCTTCAAGTTGGGTATTAGATATTTTGTCTGTGCAGTGAGAGAAAAGTAACCAACTCAGTAGTCAACCTGATCAGATCAGAAACCACCCAGCAAATTCTGAAACACATTCCTGGCGGCAGGGCTGGCACCACATACCAGAGATAGAACCCTGGCCACTATGCTCTGCCTAAGCGAACCCTTTAGTCCACTGAGCTATATGGACCTCCCTGACTTACTTTCTTAGAAAGACAAGATTCTCCAGAATCCTCTGTAGTTAAAGAGGCATTATTACATCCATCAGCAGAACCAACCTTAGGACTAGTGTTATGATTCTGTTATTTGCTTTGGACTATACTGAGCAGAACTCCCTGTTGGCAAATATTTTCTTTCACATTTCACAGTGTTCAATTAGCCCAGTCTTAAATTTTGAATCTGGAAAATATTTAACATTTTCAGAATAATATATCATTGGGTCAGCAAGAAATTTCCAATGACTTATCTCACAAGTGAGGAAATTAAAATCCCCAAAGATGAAGTAATTCTCCTAAGACTACTTAGATCAATTCCCATAGCTTTTCCTTTATCAGTGAGGAAATAGAACCCCCGGGAAATGAAGAAGATTAGGTCCCATATCAAAATATAACTATTATTATATAGATAAGGATATAGGTGACTTAGCTTTGGGCCCATATCAAAACACACTCTTGGAACAGACTATGAAATCTATGGTAAGAATTTGCTGCCAGCAGTAAAATATGCAGGATGCTAAAGCAAACTGTGATGTGAGTGTAGTTTTAAAATATTAAACTGATGCACTTTTATTTCTCCACTAAATCACACTCACTGGCAGCCTTAAACTTTCAGAGCTGAGCTCCAGGCTTAGGTCTCGCAGGAAGGCAAGAGTGCTGCCGGAAGCTAAGAAGCCACGGGAGCAGTTTGGAGACTCAAATCTGAATCACTCAGTCTCTCTGGCAGGAGCAAAGACTTGCAAGCCAGATGTCCAAAACCAAAGCATATCCTAAATTCTTTCATTCCCCTGTTTTATTCTGCCTAGGCATGCCCATCCTGCTTGATTATGTAGTGGTGAGAGACGCCACCTAGGTCGTAAGAGGAAGGGGAGGGAGGCCGACTCCCAGGTCCCTGGAGAATAGCCAGGGCCAGAGAAAGAGAGTGGGACAAGCAGGCTCTAAGGGTCTGCATTGCCTCTATTCGAGTCTAAGCAAGTCTGTTATCTCAGTATAATGAATGCTCACCCGTGTAAGTTCTGCCCATGCCAGGCTTCTTTCGTGTAGCTCCTGACTTACTTAAGCTCCAAATAAGGCCAGGGCTCCATGGGGCACCAGGTCCTACGCACCCCAAGTTATGGAACAGCATCCACCAATAATTCTCTCTTGAATGCTCAGAGTTTTTCTCTTCTCCTTTGAATTTTCTATCATGCATTAAACAATAATCTCGATGAAATACAAAAAATTCAGCAGCAGATATGCTAACAATAACAGCAGTAATAAAAACAGTATTTGTGTTACCAATATTATTGCTTCATTTTAATCATTTAAATATAAACTTCAAAATCATTGCATAGCTGGGTGCCGTGGTGCATGCCTGTAATCTCAGCACTGGGGAGGCTGAGGCAGGAGGATCTGTGTGAGTTTGAGACCAGCCTGGGCTACAAAAGTGAGCTCAAGGCCAACCTGAACTGCACAGCAAGAGCCTGTCTCAAAAGGCAAAAAAAAGCATTGCATGAACACCATTTTACTAATTTATTTCCTTCCTTTCCTTTACATGTTAATATTTTAAAAATATGAATAGATATATATTTCAAGCAGAAAGTTCACAGTTCTTAAACATACAGTTCAGTAAGATCTTCTAAATATAAAATCCATGTAACTATTACTCAAATAAAAAATATAGAACACTTCCAATTCTCCACAAAAGTCCCCTCATACTTTACTAGCAAATAGCAACTGCTCTGACTGAGTTGACCATTGTTGGGGTTGATATTATTCTAAATTATTTTTGAATCTTAAGAGCTCAATATTAATAGATGCTTGGAAAATAAACCCATCCATTTATGCCTTCTCCTATTGAAGTGGATTGTTTCTATATTTGCGATGCTATATATCAAACCACTAGAAAACTTGGTGCATAAGTTTTTTTTTTTTTTTCTAAACTCACATTTTTCATTTCTCTTCTCTACCCAGAGGTGGAATTGATGCGTAATGGAATAGAAGCATGTCTAACTTTGATAGAATCTGCCAATTTCCTTCATAAGGTATCTGAGTTACTGTTTTTCTCTCTACTGATGCATAATATTTCCAACTGTACCTCACTCTGACTAGATTCTATATGGGCAATCTTTGTTTTGTTATCTCATTGTATTGGCTAAAAGAACACATGAAATATTAAACAGAAAAGTGTGTTTATTTTTTAAAAAGAGGGTGAAGTTACTCAAAGAACTATCACGCATGATTCTAGCTGAATGTGTTTATATTCTACAAAATCAAGTTTTCTTTTTTCCTTAGTTTGTTTAGACTTTTCATCATAATTACATTAATTTTTCAATGCTTATTGAAATCATTTGACTTTATCCTTCATTCAGTTATTATGGTAATGAATTTATACTGATTAATTTTTTATTAATATAGGCAACCATGGGCTTTTACCCCCAACTGTGAAATATTTTCTGTCTTCCAAATTGGAAGACAGTGTATAACATAGTTTCTAAACTATAATTGGTATTATTCACAGTTTAATGTTATATTTTGTAGGTTTTTCCAAAGAAATTCTTTTAATTCTATGAAATAATAATGGAAAAATATCTAAACTATAAATTTGCAATGAAAAAACATCTGAACTATGAATTTGTAGATTTTGTACTTCTGATAACTTCCAGTTATTTTGTTTTAATCAACAAATCTCTTCTAATTTCTCGTTTTACTGAACTCTGAATTGAAAGAAGTAGATTCATTGAATTTATAATTCTTTAGTTGCACAAGAAATCGAACTGAGATTTTGGTTCTTGTGTATTGGTCAAATATGGCTGCTCTTTGTTAATTGATGTTGATAATACCTCTGGGTAGTCATTATTGGACTCATGTCTTTAGGGCTGGCAAGACAACTCAGCAGACCAAGTGCCTGCTTAGGCAAGTGCAGGGACT
>PVJA010043883.1:0-16477 GCA_004027025.1 Myocastor coypus | reverse complement strand
AAAAAAAAAAAAGGAAAAGAAGCAAGCAAGGTGTGATGGTGTGTGCCTGAAACTCTGGCCCCCTAGGAGGCTGAGGCAGGAGGACCACAAATTCAAGCCCATGGGTAAATAACACAACCCTGTCTCAAAAAATAAAAAGAACCAGGGATGTAGCTCAAGGCAAAGACCCTGAGTGCATTCCCGGGTACCTCAGGGGCAAAAGAAAAGGAAAACAGAAACATAACAGAGATATTATCTACACAGATGAGTCAATGGGATAACAAAATGAACAGTTCTAACAAAAGAAATTAAAATAACATTACATACATTAATTGACTAAGACTAAAAGGCCCTCGACTCAACATCAACAAGAAAATACTTAGGAAACACCTAAGTCTGCACACAGAGAAAAATGCTGCGCTTCCTTGTCGTGCAGTCAATCTCACTGCCTCCCTGAGAAGACCTCTCCAGGTGTATTACTTCTCCCTGAGGCTGAGCTCACCGATTTAGCAGGCCATCAATGCACCTGTTGTGTTTATCTTTGTCTCCACCGCACCTGCCATGGTCAGGTAGCCAGCACATTATTTTTATGATGAAACTCAAACCAATCAAAAACTTTCTAGGTTTCAATCAAAATTCTTCCAGAAACTAGAAAAGAAGCAATAACATGCCAGAGAGATAGCTCAGCGGTAAGCACCTGCCTGGCAAACACAAGGTCATGAGTTCAATCCCCAGTACCACAGGTGGTGCCAGCCCCAGAACCTGGGCATGCTGTGCTGGCCTGAAGCCAGGTGGATCACCGTGAGTCCAAGCTGCACAGCAAGAACCTGTACCAAATAAATAAACAAACTTTTTTAAAAAGGAAAGGAAAGAAAGAAAACAAGAGGATGGTGATCCTAAAGCCTTTGAAAGCCTTACGGAACCAACTTACATCTTCTACTGGAGGAAAATGTACCTAGGGAGTGAATTTACATACCACAGCCACTCTGGGCTTAAGAATAAATGTGTCTAAGAAAAGAGCCACCCTCTTTTCAACTGATGTGACAATGAAAGAGCTGGAAAGAATTGTTTACCACTGAGGCCCTGCAGGATGGCTCACTGGTCTAAAGCGCCTGCTTAGGAAAGCTTAGGCGGCTGCAGGGACCAAGGTTTGATCCCCGGCACCACATGCTGCACCAGCCCTGCCCTCAGAGCAGGCTGAGCCGGCCATAAAAATAAATAAACAAACAAAAATTCTGAAACAAGAAAATAAATAAAATTCTTTAAAAAAAAAAAAAAGAATTGTTTACCACTAAGAATCCAATAATGGTTATCTTTTTGGGGTCTTTAACAAAAAATACTAAAATAGAAGATAAAATGTTCGGAGCACTGGTTCCCAGGCAGCGTTCTAGTGCTGCTCGGAGAAACCCTCCACAAACCCCGTGCAACAGAGGCCCCAGAGCTGCACCATCGCTCCGGGATCCAAGCGCTGACACCATCTGGTGACACAGAGCCACCACTGTGTCTGCCCCAAGGCACCGTCTGGCCTGGACCCGGCGGCCATTGCTGCCCAGGCACCTGCGAGGATCGGGTGACCGGAGAAGCACACCCGGCAGGTGTCTGGGAGACAGCTGGAAGAACAGCGTGCACTTCTGAACGCTCATCTACCTAGGCAGTGGTATTCATCCGAGCCCGACCAGGCTAACAAGCATGAGCTAAGCTCACTGACGGCACATATTTGATCGAATCATCCAGAACACTGTAAAAGACTGGCTAATGAAACATTAAAGGAGAGATCAAATGAACCAGAAGAGAGACCCACAGGCATCTCTGATAAGGGCTGCTGCAAAAAAAGAAAGAGGGAGGGGAAGAGAAAGGAAGAAGAGAAGAAAAAGGGAGATGACCAAAAGGAAGCTCCCAGTGCAAGCAACGCAGAAAGCGCAGCTCGAGGATAGCCGCTCCTGCGGCCCCAGCTCTCCTGGAGCCCGGCCCTAGCCATTAGCAGGCACTGAGACAGACAGGGCAGGGGTGTGGCTCAGACAAGGCCAGCCTGACCTGCATAGGACAAAAAATAAGTCTGCTTTTTTTTTTTTTTTTTTTTGTCTTTTTGAGACAGGGTCTCACTATGCAGTTGAGGCTGGTCCTGAGCTCACTTTTGTAGCCCAGGCTGGTCTCGAACTCACATCCATCCTCCTGCCTCAGCCTCCCCAGTGCTGGGATTACAGGTGTGAGCCACCACGCCCGGCTGAGTCTGCTATATTTTTAAAGTTGGGCTTTTGCTCCCTTTGTAAGATCATTTTTAAAGTATCGTATTCATAAATGAAAGGAAATTTTTCTCCTGTTAGAGGGTAAGGTAGTTCTAAAACAGAGGGCCTATCAACTGTTTATTAGTAAGTATGCTACATACAAAAGAAAAACACGCACAAAAGGAATAAAACGGTAAAGCCAACGAGCTGTCCCGTCTGCATGAGAGGCTCATCAGCAATGCCCCGCCTCTTTTCACACCGCCAGCATTAGTCTCTGAGCTGGAGGCCAAAGCAGACAGCGCAAGGCCAGAGAAGACTTATAGACAGGGTTTCTTTGGCATATACAGTGGGACTTGTTTTGCTTTTCATTACCAGCACTGACATCTGAGGACCCTTTATGACAATCTGCATTCTGAACACCACTAAAAATGGGACTGGACCACACCCACGTCACCAAGGCAACAAGTAGCCAGAACTGAAGAGCAACACCCCTTGCACACTAACTGTACTGTTCCCCGCGGGCCCCTCGGTCTTTCAGCCACCACCCCTTGACGGACTTTCCCATCTGCCCAGGCACTTAACAGAATTGTGGCTTCTAACCTTTGGAGCACGAGATGCAATTAAAGTGAACAAAAAACTCCTGGGCACTCTAGTAGTTACCTTAATGAAAGCACGACAGCTCCACACTCCCTATCTATCATTCTAAAATCCGAAAATCTCCGGAAGAACACAAGTTTTTTTGTACCTCCTGTGGCAGCAAAACCAGATATGGACTGATATGCAGCCATATGTAATCTTTATGTATCCATCTGGTGTAAGCATATTTGTACATTTTGGTATTCAATAACAGTACACTGGAGTATGAGACTTTGCGAGAGATATTATATATTTCTTTCCAAAAACCTAGAAAATTCTGAAACTCATCTGAAAAACCTCAAGAGCTTCAGATACAAGATTATGAGTCCCTTTTTTTTTTTTTTTTTTTTTTGTGGGACCAGGGTTTGAGCTCACGGCCCTGCACTTGCCAGACAGGCACTTGTGCCATGGAGCCATCTCCCCAGCCCGCTTTGTGCTTTTTAATGTTTAAGAAGTAGGAAGGTAGACACCAAGCAGATGGGAATACGAGATGACGCTTCAATGGGTTTGTACTTGAGTAACTGCTATGGTGTTGTTTACTTACACTTGAGAAGCAGAAACAGAACCATACAGCAACACACCCCGGGGTCTGACCCAAGTGCACGGTGCACTGAGTCAGGACCCTCTACTCCCCTGGGAACCTCTGCGATGAAGAAATTCCACAACAGTGCATCATGCTGCCCGCACAATGACGACACTGCTGTACCAGTGTGTGCTTTTACTATTCATTTTCTTCCCCGAAAAACAGATTCTCACTCCTGTAAGAACTTTATCTGGCTGGGCCCGGGACGCTGCCGGCCAGGTTGGGGTGCGCTCAGGTCCAGTCCGGCCCAGTCCATCAGGCCACCATGCCGAAGGCGTCCTTTAAGATCATGCTGACGTCCGACCCACGACTGCCGTACAAAGTACTGAGTGTTCCTGAAAGCACACCTTTTACAGCAGTCTTAAAGTTTGCAGTAGAAGAATTTAAAGTTCCAGCAGCAACAAGTGCAATTATTACCAATGATGGAATAGGAATAAATCTTGCACAGACTGCTGGAAATGTTTTTCTGAAGCATGGTTCAGAACTGCGAATTATCCCTACAGAGTGTGTTGGAAGTTGCTAATATCTACTGGGAACATACAATCACCTTTCAGAATAAAAATTGCTATTTTTATTTTGGTTGTACAAGTGAAAACAGGCATTTAACACACAATGAAAACGCCAGGGGTCAAGGACACAGTGAGCGGTGTTCCTGTCCCTTCTTGTTCCTGTTCACGCCAACTGGAATTGCGGATGCCTGGGCAGGGCCACCGCCCTGGAGGTCATACTGCGGCGACTGCCGCTTCACCAGAAGGGATTCATTTGTGGCACATGGGTCATGCAGCTATTTTTTTATCTGAAAGATAATTCTGATAATTTTTTGTGAGTATGTTTGGAAGATTAAAATTCCCTAAGTGTTGATGTAATTGTTTTTGAGTTGGAAATGTAGAAAGATTGATAATGGATCACAGATAGCAGCTTGCTTGATAACATCTTAGAAACCCGTGGTAAGTGTAATAGACCTACGAATGAATATTTAATTTTTTGTCATGTGCAGCTTAAGTTTTCAAACTTGAGTCCTAAGTTTTAATTAAATATCAAAGGATCAGAAACTTTAAAAAAAAAGAACCTTATCTGATATTCTATGATTTCATACCATACAGTCAGGGAAGAGCAGACTGAGAAGACACTACAACACGCAGGAGTTTGCTACCCCTGCACCCTGCCAACGCGGAATGGAATCCACTTGAGTGGCAGCAAAGGATGGCTACCTGGCCCTTCTCAGAAACGCTATTCAGAGTGTACCCAGGAAAAAGGCAGAGCGAACAGGAAGGTAAGGAGCGGGCAAGGGACAGAGTGTTAACGCTGACCATTAGCCTACATCCTGGGATGGTCAGACACAGACAGGGCAGGCTGCTTCACGGAAGAGACTACCCTGAGATCGCCAGACACACAGGTGGACTCAGTGAAGACTCGAGCTTCCAGCTGTGAGCAGGATTGTCTTGTGAGCTGCCAAGTTCTCTGTTGTGGAGAATCATTAGATCTCAGAGACCAGGCAAGCCAAGGCAAAATGTCTGTCTGTCTGTCTGTCTGTCTCTATCTTAGACCGGTGGCGGTGAACCTATGGCACATGTGTCACAGCGCACAGTGTCATGTTGGAAACTCTTCAAGGCTCACCATTGCCACCCAAGATCCTAAACTACTAACACCAGGAACTGTGACCTTCCACGTTCTTCCAGGTAAGCGGCTGACAATCGATGACCACATCAGGCCTCCAAGTATTTTGAGCGTCATGGTGGTGGTTCAAGCTGAACTGAGTGAGAGTCACCTAATGTTTGTTGAAATCCACAGTAGTTCAACTCTTCTTGAAAACTCCCGGGCTCGGGCCACACTGAGTGGCCTTCGTGGGCCTCAGCAGGCTTCGCCTAGCCCAAGTGTTCTTTTATTTTATTTATTTTATTTTATTTTTTTCTTTTTTTGAGACAGGGTCTCGCTGTGCAGTTGAGGCTGGCCTTGAGCTCACTTTTGTAGCCCAGGCTGGTCTCGAACTCGCACCAATCCTCCTGCCTCAGCCTCCCAAGTGCTGGGATTACAGGCGTGAGCCACCACGCCCGGCCCAAGTGTTCTTTTATGCCAGCAGCCTGGCCCAGTAGGTATTTGGCTGTAGTCATGGCTTCTCTGAAAGCAACTATCTGGCCCTAGAAGAAACCCTGATCACTGCAGAAATACACAGCCGGGGTGACACTCCTTTCCAGAGCCAGGGGCCATGCCCCTCTAGTCATGTCCCCCAAACTCCTCTTCTCCATGACACTTCAAGCCCCTTATCCTAGCATACGCCTTCTATTCAGAGGAGAACAGAGATTATTTGCATCAAAGGGCTTTCAAAACTGGGAACAGCTCTTCCTCTGCCACCCAGCTGTGCAAAGCACGCCAGCCTGTCTCAGGGCTGCCTGATCAGCACGCTTCTCCTTTCTGCTGGAATCAGCACCCAGATTAACCTGGGGAGCCGCAGTCCTCCACATGGGCTGGGTGGAGCTGACGCGTCTCCACTTCCTGGGGAAGGCATGTGACCCAAAAGACTGACAGCCCGTGCTGGGACTTTGGCCATGGTCGCGAAGTATTCTTTCCCTCTCTGGGACTGGTACAGAGCATGGGGGGCGGGGTGCAACACGGACACGGCCCACAGGACATGCAGCCCTGCCCAAGGCCAGGCCGAGCCTCAGCCCTTCTACTCACATAATGAGTTACTGAATTCCTCTCTTTGCTCATACACCTTTGAACTGTGCTTCCTTATGACCAAAAGAGACCTAATCTGTGTGGGCTTTCTTTCTTTCTTTCTTTCTTTCTTTCCTTCAATACACAGTCTTGCCATATGTTGAATTCAGGCTGGCTGTGAACTATGTAGCCTGGGTTAGCCTTGAATGACAGTAATTGTCCTGCCTCAGCCTCCCAAATGCTGGGATTACAGGGCAAGCTGTCACACTCTGCTGAGACCTTACCATTAAAGGAAAATCTGAAAGAAGAGCATAAAAGTGAAAGAAAACCTAAAGGCTCCGCTCACATTTTCTCCCAGGAGAACTCTGCACTCCTTCCCTCCTTCCATCTAGCAGCAGCCACCACAGGCTTTCGCCATCATCCTAGAAGCATTTTTATTTCACGCAAGTAGTAATTATTCTTTGGGGCTTGCTCATCTCCTCTACGTAGCTACTGCGCACCTTCAGGGCAGAAACCATGTCCTGTCCACATTTGGTTCTCACACACTCTGCACAGCGGCGCCCAGGGTGGGCTCCACAAGCGCCACCTCTGCTGAAAGGTGAGGCTCCACAGCCAGGTGGACAGAGGGGCCTCGTGCTTTCCTTGGAGCCTCTCGCATTATGCGACTGCATCCTAAGCCTGGCCTGCTGTCTCAGAGGCTCCTCTACCCACTGCCAAGGAACGGCATCCGCACAGCTGGATCTTACCAGGCATCCCTAACCCCCCACATGGGGGCCCCACAGAACCCCAGTCACTCCCAGTCTCTATCCTTGTAGGCACACCGCCCTGCAAAGACACTGGTACTCTCTATTTAGACCGACAGGCCAGGACCCGGTGGACGGGCCATTCCCCCACACAGCCTTCTCCGGCCACATTCAAGTTTCTATCTCGAGCCACACACACCCCCAACTCTGCATCTGGTGCCCAACGACCTTCTGCTTCCACAAACTACGGATTCCAGGCTGTCTCTGTGTTTCCTGTCCAGTCCTTTATGATTAGTTAAGAAAAAAAAAAAAAAACACAGTCATATCTAAGAAATCAACAAGAAAGCCACAGGTTCCCCAATAAAAACAGATGTTCTGACTTTGGGTGCATAACTGCCACACCCTTGATAGCGCTGTAATACTTGCAGCTTCCACTGGCGGCTAGCAATAAAGATTCTCAAACAGAGTCAAAGGTCAGGCCCAGAATTACAGCTCCAGCATGAATCACCACTTAATCCTGCCCACATTTTCCCATGCTTGAGCCCAAACCGCCCAACAGCGTAGTATGAACTGCAAGCCAGGAATGAGTGAGGTTGGCTGATGGGAGCCACAGCAGGCCCTGAGCATCAAGGACTCTGGGGCAAGCAAACAGACAACTTCATGACAGAAGAGCAAGTGACAGGCCAGGGAGATGGCTTGGCGGTCTAAGCGTCTGCCTGGCAAGCGCAAGGAACCGGATTTGATCCTCAGAGCCCTGGGCATGCCATGCTGGCCCTGAAACTGGGTGTGGTGGCACAGATCTGTAATCCCGGTGCTGGGGAGGCTGAGATAGGAGGATCGCTACAAGTCTGAACTGCATAGCGAGACCCTGTGTCTAATCCATACAATAACCGTGGCTTGTGGAACTACGGCAGTGTCCAGAAGGGACACTGATGCTATGCTGGAACCTCAGGGACGTTCCATGAGGCAGAGAAGTGCACACGGAGATCTAATGAATGACAAGGGGGTGCCTGTTGGGAAGGTGTGATGAAAGAAATGTCGGAAGGTTTCAGGGTAAGGATGTGCGCGACCTTCTCTAGAAACTGAACACAGTGAAATGTGGCTGTAACCTAACTGCAGGAAGGGACGCTAAGAGGAAGCAGGACCAGAGCCATCCTAAGGGACTGTGAAGACAGAAAACTCAGGGCTCTGCATGAAAAGAACAATGCCTGCCTGACATACCACAAAACCAACAATCTAATAAATCTATATTGACACCCGCTGGACACTGATTCTACAATGCATCTTGCGGAGGACTCCGTGAGGGGTCCAAAAGTGGAGAGAAACGGTAATTTGCTTATAAAACTTCTTGCTTAAAACACTAGCCTCCATTACAAATTCTTTCTACTTTTCTTCTCAACTTTATCTTTTTTTAAATTTAATTTAGGGCTGGCGCAGCATGTGGTGCCTGGGATCGAACCGCGGTCCCTGAAGCCGCGCAAGCTTTCCCAAGCAGCCGCTTTAGACCACTGACCCATCCCGCCGGGCCCCTTTTCTCAACTTTAAATTTCCCTTAAATAACAGAAAATGGTGCATATCTGAGCTTTGCAGGCTGAGGTTAAAACTGGAAATAGGAGAAACGAACACCAAGATAACCCAGTGGGGATTTTTTAAAATTATACAACAGAACTGAGTAAGAAGCTTAGAGAAACGAAACACAGTAAAGGCAAATTTAGAAAACTTAAGAGGAAGTAAAAGTATTTTCACACACACAGGTTTTCACGTGCTTTGGCCAGCAAGCCAAGCTCCTCTTAACTGCTGAAGGGGAGAAAAAAAAAAAAAATTAAAAAGCAAGCGCTGGGAAGAGTTCACATCTCTTTGAACAACAAGTAGTAAACTGGTCCAGCACAGCTCTGTGCCCTGTAAGACCTTGAAATATCTGCTCCAGATAACACAGCACAGGGCATTACGTACAGATGCTCCGAAAACCACAAATCATTCCCGTTTCACGGCGCTATCACATACAACCTCTCCTCTAGCCTTCCACTTAATCCATGTTGCCAGTCGCGCAGGAGAGCGACACCAGGCAACACGCAGAAGCACCTGTCTTCCCTCCCAAGGTGGAAAAGACTCGTTTTCCACTGGTACGAGGCGACTCCAACAACCTTCCCGGATTTCTAAACGTCAAGAACCTGCAGCACCAGCAGTCCGGTTGCCACCGGCCCGCCGCTCCCAGGGCGGCCTCGACGTCGCGGAGCAGACCCCCAGCCCCCTGGTCCGTGGGTCAGGGCGCCACTGCAGGTAGGGGGGCTCCCAACTGCGCTCCGGGAAGGGCTGAGTACCGCCCCCACGCCCCTCGCTGCACGGCGCGGGGCACCGACCGGCTCGCCCCAGGCAGAGGACTGGGGCCGAGCCGCTCCCGGGAGCGAGGCTGCACAGCAGGCACAAAGCGCGGTGGGGTCCCCGAAGCGCGGCTGCGAGCAGGAGGGCGGCCGCGGCGTTGCCAGGCCGCCGCGCGGCGCAGCCCCGGGTCCGTCCGGTGGCCTCGGGCGGGGCCGCGGCCGGGTTCGGTTCTCAGCCTCCCCCGCCCCCCGCCCCCCGGCCTGGGCGCGACCCCGAGGCCCGCCCGGCGCACTCGCCTGCCCACGGTTTGGTTGGCCAGCTGTTTCATGCGGTTGAACTGCTTCTTCATGGCGGCGGTGGTGGCGGCCCGTGGGGCTCCAGCCGGGAAGGGTGTGGAACGGCCTGGCGGCTCCTACATCGCTTCCCGGCCCAGGCGGTGGAGGCTGTGGCGGCTACTCTGGACAGCCCCGCCCACGCCGCGTCACTTCCAGCGGCGCCGCCCGCCATCCCTCCGGCCCCCCGCCCCGGGCGGAGCCGAGCCGAGCCGAGCCGAGCCGAAAGAAGCCGAGCAGGGCCAAGCGAGGCCGAGCCGAGCCGAGCCGAGCGGAGCCGAGAGGCCGTGAGCCGACAGAAGCCGAGCTTGGCTGGGCCGGACTGAGCCGAGCCGAGAGGAGCCGAGTCGAGAGAAGCTGGGCGGAGCACAGCCGAGCCGAAAAGAGCCAAGCCGAGAGGGAAGGACCGGAGAAAGAGGGACAAAGGGGCAGCGCCTGGGCAGAGCCGAACCCTGCGGACCACACTGGGCGGAGCCGAGCGCTACCGAGAGCAGCCGAGCCTAACTGAGCCGAACGGGGTGGAGCGGATCCCCGCCGAGCTGGGTCAGCCTGTTCTAAGGGCTTCAGGCGAAGGACACCCGCACCACATCTCAGCCTGGGACCAAGGTTACCGCCCGATGACCTTGAAGATGATGTCAGTGCAGGAAAATCCACCCGTGCCAACCACCAGCCCCGTACCCGCAGCACCTCTGCACACTGTGACTGACGCATCTGTAATCGGTATTCCGTGAACACATTAAAGGCACCGCCTGGACTAGGTTTCTAATGCATGTGGAAAGAATCCAGCCCCAGTGTGTAAATGTGTGGCAAACAACAGACGCAGGATGTCTGAGGAGGAGCAGGACTCGGCCGTGGGCATTGATGCCAGGGGCAGGTGTAGACTGGTCCAAGTGTACCCATTTCTAGTTGTCAGGTGCGTGTGTTTCGCTGTGCGCATTTTACTCTCTAATTTTTTTTTATTTTTTTTCCAGTTTCAATTTCTTATTGTTTAAATTTAACAATGGTTATATTACATATTTTCATCATCAGATCAGTTTACATTAATATTTACTCTCTTTTAAAAAGCAATTACTAGCTGGGTGTGGTGGCTCACACCTGTAATGCCAGCACTCGGGAGGCTGAGGCAGGAGGATTGGTGGGAGTTCGAGACCAGCCTGGGCTACAAAAGTGAGCTCAAGGCCAGCCTCAACTGCATAGCAAGACCCTGTCTCAAAAAGACAATAAATAAATAAATAAATAAAAGCAATTACTGGGGCTGGAGAGATGGTTCGGAGGTTTAAAGCACCTGCTTAGGAGAGCTTAGGCAACCAAAGGGACCGAGGTTCAATCCCCAGCACTGCATGCTGCGCCAGCCCCATCCCCAGGGCAGGCTGACCTGGCCATAATACTAATAAATAAAAGCAATTACTATCCCTGGGGAGATAGCTCAGCAGCATAAGTGCCTGCCTATCAAGCACAAGGTCCTGAGCTTGATCCCCAATTCTGCAAAAAAAAAAAAAAAAAGCAATTACTGGGCCAGGCATGGTGATGCACACCTAAAATCTTAGCACTAGGAAGGCTGAGATAGATCAGTGTAAGTTTGAGACCAGTCTGGGCTACACAAGTGAGCTTAAGACCAGCCTGAACTGCAGAGAGAGACCCTGTGTCAAAAAGACAAATATATAATAAAATAACTTTGTGGCCGGGCATGGTGGCTCACGCCTGTAATCCCAGCACTCGGGAGGCTGAGGCAGGAGGATTGGTGCAAGTTCAAGACCAGCCTGGGCTACAAAAGTGAGCTCCAGGCCAGCCTCAACTGCATAGCGAGACCCTGTCTCAAAAAGACAAAAAAATAAATAAATAAATAAATAGCTTTGTGAGCAGCAGATGGCTCAGAACTGATCCGTGGAGTATGATCTCAGTTCAGAAAAGCAAAAGGGCATCCATGGTTGACCTGCCACTGAGCTTGCTGATTTGCAGAGTTAGGTTGCGGTCTCAGAGCAATGCCTTGCGGCCAGCGTGGCCCCGGTGGGAGCCATGTGACGCCGTGACAAAAGTCACAGCAGCAGAGAAAGAAGCGCCAACCCCAGCTGGTGGAAAAGGAGGAAATATCTGAAAGCCATTGTGCCAATCTTCGGATCAGAGCTGAAACACCTGAAAATCTTTGTAGCGAGCGCATGGATTTTAGTGATATAATCTGGCCACAAGAAAACAGCATATTGTCAAGATGAAGTTTTAGTACCTGAATGTGAGAGCCCGGCACGGTGGTGCACGCCTGTAATCCCAGCACTTGGGAGGCTGAGGCAGGAGGATCAGTGGGAGTTTGAGATCAGCCTGGGCTACAATAAGTAAGCTCAAGGCCAGCCTGAACTGCATAGTGAGACCCTATCTCAAAAAGGGAAAAGAAATAAAAAAGAACCTGACAGACAATGGCTTCTTGTCACATGGATCAGATAAGAAGTGATCCCCAGAAAAAAAAAAAAAAAACAGACAATTGAATGTGAGCCTTAGAATTACGGCCTTAGATGAGGAAGCAAAATGTTATTATGACAAGGGAGAAAACTTGAAAAGCTTAGGCAAAGTTCAGAGCTTCTAGAGGAATTTTATAAATATACCCAGGCCTGGGGCCCAGCGGGATGGCTCGGTGGTCTAAAGCGCCTGCTTGGGAAAGCTCGGGCGGCTTCAGGGACCGCGGTTTGATCCCTGGCACCACATGCTGCACCAGCCCTGCCCTCGGGGTAGGCTGAGCCGGCCATGAAAATGAGTGAATAAACAAACAAAGGTTCTGAAACAAGAAAAAAAATTTTTTAAAAATCTAAAAAAAATAAATAAATATAAATAAATAAATAAATAAATATACCCAGGCCTTAAGAAAATTGTACAGCAAAGCTTAGACATAAAAGACAAAAGTCTTATGCAAGAAAAACTGAAATGGGGGCTGGGGAGATAGCTCCGAGGCACAAGTGCCTGCTGGGCAAGTGCAAGGTCGTGAGTTCGAACCCTGGTCCCACAAAAAAAAAAAAAAAAAAAAAAAAAAAAAAAAAAAAAAAAAAAAAAAAAAAAAAAAAAAAAAAAAAAAAAAAAAAAAAAAAAAAAAAAAAAAAAAAAAAAAAGAAAAACTGAAATGGGCAAAGAAGAGAGAGTGGAGTTAGCACTGTGGACGACCCAACGTGCTAGATAAGGTCACAGGACTAGAAAGAAGCAGAGGTCTCAATTGAATATAATCAAAAGTAACCTCAACAGGAGGATTGGTGCGAGTTCGAGACCAGCCTGGGCTACAAAAGTGAGCTCAAGGCCAGCCTGAACTGCACAGCAAGACCCTGTCTCAAAAAGACAAAAAAAAAAAAAAAAAAAAAAAGTAACCTCAAGAAGGAAACTGAACGCCACCTACCTCAGTATTTAGCAGAAACAGGAAATAGATGATTTTAAATACCAGCATGAGCCGGTATTATAAATTGCATGCGCTTGAGGCAAGAAGGTCACTGCAAGTTAGAGGTCACCCTGGGCTACTAGTGAGTTCAAGAACAACTTAAATCACTTAGGGACACTCTATTGCAAAAGAAATACTAGTGTGAACAAAGAATGCATTTCCAGATCATTTAAGGGAAAGACGGGGAAATTAAGAATTTTCTAGGTAGTGGTACACCCCTATAATTCCAGCACTGGGAAAGCTAAGGCAGGAAGATTGTTGTGAGTTAGAGGCCTGCCTGAGCTACACAGTGAGAGACTGTCTCAAAAAGAAAAAAAAGTGCAAAATATAGTAGGACAAAACCCAGGTGCAAGCTGGGCGTGGTGGCTCACGCCTGTAATCCCAGCACTCCCGGAGGCTGAGGCAGGAGGATTGGTGCAAGTTCGAGACCAGCCTGGGCTACAAAAAGTGAGCTCAAGGCCAGCCTGAGCTGCATAGCGAGACCCTGTCTCAAAAAGACAAAAAAAAAAAAAAAAAAAAAGATTCAGAGGCTGATGTTTGTCAAATAAAAAACATTCAAATGTCTGGGTATAGAAAAAGGAAGTGAAAAGCATGATTTATGTAAAACCAACCCCAAAAGATTAGTAAAAAAGAACAAGATTTCAATTGTTCAAGTTGCAGGCTCAACTTCTAAATCAAAAGAACATAGCTTTCATGAACTGATCAGTCGGCCGTGGAAGAGCTTGGAGCACTCAATCAGATCTTTCAGCATAGAGGGTCAGTGATACAGCCTCTTCCTGTTCTGTCGCATCCGGGACACACTCACCTTCCTTCGCAACTGCAAGTGTGTGTGCTCCAGAAGAAATACCAACGTTAGATGTTAGGAATGAAGAATCAGGGAAAATAACAGCCTAGAAAAGGAGGTATCATTAAATGATAGATATTGCTGTTGTGTCGGGGCTGGCAAGATGGTTCAGCGGTCTACAACACCTGCTTAGGGAAGCTTAGACAACCTCAGAGACCGTGGTTCGATCCACAGCACCACAGGCTGTGCCAGTCCTACCCCAAGGGCAGGCTGAGCCGGCCTTAAAAAAAAAAAAAAGATGTTGTTGTAAAAGACGTAGTACTGGTCTTGTGGTAGGAGGAAAAGAAAGGAGTACCCACATGACTGGAAAAGAATGCTCAAGCCGGGCGTGGTGGCTCACGCCTGTAATCCCAGCACTTGGGAGGCTGAGGCAGGAGGATCGCTGCGAGTTCGAGACCAGCCTGGGCTACAAAAGTGAGCTCAAAGCCAGCCTCAACTGCACAGTGAGACCCTGTCTCAAAAAGCCAAAAAAAAAAAAAAAAGAAAAGAATGCTCAAAAAGACAAAAAAAAAGAAAGAAAAAGGGGCCCGGCAGGATGGCTCAGTGGTCTAAAGCACCTGCTTGGGAAAGCTTGGGTGGCTTCAGGGACCACGGTTCATTCCCCAGCACCACATGCTGCACCAGCCCTGCCCTCAGGGTGGGCTGAGCCGGCCATAAAAATCAGTGAATAAACAAACACAGGTTCTGAAACAAGAAAAAAAAAAAAAATTAAAAAATTAAATTAAAAAAAATTAAAAAAAAAAATAGCAGGGCATGGTGGTGCACGCCTGTAATCCCAGCACTTGGGAGGCTGAGGCAGGAGGATCGGTGTGAGTTCGAGACCAGCCTGGGCTACAAAAGTGAGCTCAAGGCCAGCTTGAACTACACAGTGGGACCCTGTCTCGAAAAGACAAAAAAAAAAAAAGAAAGAAAGAATTCATCATATTTCATGGAAGAGAAAGACCTAGAAGTAGATGTATGGAGTAAGAAATGTCAGATTTCGCTTGAAATTTGACAAGTCTCTGATCCTGGCAGTGAGATGGTGGAGGCGTCCACGGGAGGCACTTGGAGGGTACTTTTTGGAGAATGCAATAAATGAAAGCAGCAAGGGGCTTGCCAGATAGCTCAGCAATCTAAAGCGCCTGCTTAGGCAACCACAGGGACCACAGTTCCATTCCCAGCATCACATGCTGTGCCAGTCCCAACCCCAGGGCAGGCTGAGCTGGCCATAAAATAAATAAAGTTAAAAAGAAAAAAAAAAAGAAAGAAACAAAGCAGCAGGTTGAGAAAATAGAAGAACGGAACTAGCAGGTTCCAAACACAGCATGGGAGCCCAACGCCAAGAACCTCAACGGGCTCAGACATAGATTTTAACGCACAGTAATCATAATTTGAACTGAAGATAAACTATGCTGGCCTGATATAAAATGAAGGGAAAGAAACCAAACTCAAGGCTTTGGTGCAGGGCCAGCCATAGCTCACCTGGTTAAAGCACCTGTTTAGGCAGATGCCGGCGCCGGGGTTCAATCCCCGACGCGCTGTGCCAGCCCCACCCCCAGGGCGTGCTGAGATGGCAATTGAGACTGGGCATGGTGGCGCACCTATAGTCCCACTGCTTGGGAGGCTGAAAACAGGAGGGGCACTACGAGTCAGATCTGTGTAGTGAGAGCCTGTAGACCCTGTGCTAAGTACATTAAATGAATAAATAAATAAAAGATTCAGGTTATGGGTTCTTGCGGAGGACCGCCTGAGCAGCTCTCCTTGAAAGAAAAGCGACTGTCTCCATTTTGACTGAGCCTGACCTATTCCCTCGTAATGAAATGGACACAGCTGGCTAGGACTTCTCATTATCCTCTCAATTGGCCTTAAGCAGTGTGTGTCGGTCTAGGCCAGGTGTTGGTGGTAACTTTTGTAGATGGCACGCGTGTTTCCCTGACAACAGGACAAAGAGCCAATGCTCCACGCTGTCAGCTGGATCGAGCTTCGAGACAAAGGCTATGACTTCCTGGGGCTTGAAAAATTACACATCAGGGGCCCGGCGGGATGGCTCAGTGGTCTAAAACGCCTGCTTGGGAAAGCTTGGGCAAGCTTGTGTGGCTTCAGGGACCGCGGTTCGATCCCCGGCACCACATGCTGTGCCAGCCCTGCCCTCAGGGCAGGCTGAGCCGGCTATAAAAATGAGTGAATAAACAAATAAAATAAATTAAAAATAAATAAATAAATAAATAAAAATTTTAAAAAAAAGAAAAATTACACATCAGAGCTGAAGCGCCAGACTCCCAATATATTAGATGCTATCTCAGTAGCATAATGCAAATTACTTCCTCTGCATATCCTCTCTGAATATGGCGGAGGTGAGTGCAGGCTTCCTACCTAGCCCAGCTCACAGTGCTCACCTTCTTCCCACAATTCCCTTCAGTGCTCACCTTCTTCCCACAATTCCCTTTCGCAAGCCACTCCCCCTTCCCCAGTGAATAAAACCCAAGTGTAGCGCTGAGTCACTCTCTTGGTTCTGGAAAGCCATCTTTATGACTGGATCTAGGGCCCCTTGGGTCCTCAATAATTTATATATATATGATTACAGGCAGGGCCTTCTTGACTTCAACTCACACAGGAGAAAAGACAGAGAAGCACTCAGAGTGACAGAGAACAGGTTTTTTATACAGAAACTACTTTCCACTTAGCATGCATTGATTTTTTTTAATTAATCATTTGTAACCTAGCCGGGCATGGTGGCGCACGCCTGTAATCCCAGCACTCGGGAGGCTGA
>PVJA010043882.1:0-16502 GCA_004027025.1 Myocastor coypus | reverse complement strand
TTGGAATTTTTTTTTTTTTTTTTTTTCCTTCCTGGGAATTGAACCCAGGAATTTGCATAGTAGCAACTGTTCCACTGAGCTATATTCCCAGCCCTTTATTAGAACTTTTATTTCAAGATAAGGTTTCAGTAACTTGCCCAGGCAGGCCTTGAGCTAGCAATCCTTTTGTATCAGCTTCTGGAGTAGCTGGACTAACACGTGTATGCCACCATACCTGGCTCAATTATCTTTCAGTTATATTACCTTCTGTGTCTTTACATGTAAAACTGTTGTAAATTGGTTAGTGTCCCCTAGTGGATAGGCCTAAAAGTAATTAAAATGTAGCTTGGTGTATTAAATAGGTTAGCCTGAGAAATGAAATAACTATCAATGGAATGACTGAGTTATGCAGATGAGTATATAAAATAAAATTATTCTAAATGCTTCTTTTATTCATCATTTTTAATGGAGTAAAAGTAGACATAGATAATTTATAGATAGTAAAATACTATGTGATGAATTACTTTTACCTAAATTGAATTTGATACATCAGTGCAATTAAACCAAACATTTTACTAGCCTGTACTAAATAAAAATAAAACCTAAATGTGTTACGCTTTGCCCTCCATTCCCATCCCTAACCCTAAAACCAATCCATTTATTCAATCTTTTTGGGTTTTTTTTTTATGAATTTAGAACAGGGTCTACAGGGTCTCACTACTTAGATAGGATTGGTAGTGATCCTCCTGTGTTCAGCTTCACAAGGCACTACAACACCCAGTCTCAATCTCTGTCTCAGCATGCCCCTGGGGTGGGACCAGCACAGCACACCAAGGATCAAACTCTGGGGGGGCTGCTGCACTTTGCTGAAGTAGGAGCTTTAGTCCTAGTCCACTGAGCTGTCTGGCTGGCCCACACAATCTCTTCTTAAATTCAAACCATGGAAAGAAAAAAATGCATAATACTGATGAAGTGTTATTAAAAAGTCATTTTAAAAAAAATGTTATTTTAAGCCAGGTGTGGTGGCACATGCCTGTAGTCCCAGCACTTGGAAGGCTGGGGCAAGAGGATCCATGCAAGTTCAAGACCAGCCTGGGCTGCAAAAGTGAGCTCAAGGCCAGCCTGAACTGCATAGCAAGACCCTCTCTCAAAAAGATTTTTTAAAAAGTTATTTAAAAGACTAAGCTGAGCATGGTTGCACCACCTGCAATTCCACCACTTGGGAGGCTGAGGCAGGAAGCTCACCAAGAGTTTGAGACCAGCCTGGGCTACTGTATGAGTTCAAGGCCAGCCTAAACTACATAGTGCATAAGTCTTTGTGCAAATATATACCTTCATTGTTCCTGAGAAAATGCTGGTAAAAGTATTTAGCAGAAGTTGAATTAGGCCTATAGCCCAGTTCAGAGCAGTGTATCAATGTCAGGTTCCTAGTCTGTGTGGTGTGCTATTGTTCTGTAAGATGTTAGTACCAGGACAAACTGTATGAAGAATACATAGGGCTCTCTGAAGGATGTTTGCTGCAGCTTCCCAATTATTTTTTTCAAAATAAGTCATTAGTAATACATCTTAATTGTATAAAATTGAGGGGGAAAAAAATAGACAATACCAAAATCTCACCTGTATTTCCACTACCTAGGGATAATAATATTATTTGTTGTAGTTAAGAGACGGCATCTTCTTACATTATCTAGACTGATCTCAGGCTCCTGGGTTCAAGGCTGTCTCAAGTCTCCTGTAGTTGGAATACAGGTGTGCACCACTGAACCCAGCTTAGAATAATTATTAATGATGTTTTGATTAATATCTTTCCAGTGATTTTGTTAAATTTTGTTCTATGTTGTAGCTATTTTTACCAGACAGCAGGTGTGATTATTCTTCTTGTCTGTTAATCTTATGGCTTAAAGAAAACAGTGGGTTTTTTTTGTTTGTTTGTTTTTGTTTTTGTTTTTTTTTTTTTTTGGCTTTTTGAGACAGGGTCTCACTGTGCAGTTCAGGCTGGCTTTGAGCTCACTTTTGTAGCCCAGGCTGGTCTCGAACTCACAGCGATCCTCCTGCCTCAGCCTCCCAAGTGCTGGGATTACAGGCGTGAGCCACCACACCCGGCAACAGTGTATTTTATTTTATTTTATTTTTTATTGTGGTGCTAAGAATGAAACCCAGTGTTCCACACTTACCAAGCATGTACTCATCCATAGACTGTGAACAGTTAACTATAAAATTATGCATTCATTCAGATTAAGATATTTGCTTCTAATATGCTTACTTTCTTTTTCTATCCTTTAGTTGATGATAGTGCAATTTTGGATTGCCAGTTCAGTGAATTTTATCATACTCCTCCACCTGGATTTGAAAAAATACTGTTTGAACAGCAGATCTTTTGAATGTATTTGTTTTTGAATATTCTATTTCTGCACTGTCTAACATATTTACCATTTAATAAAGCTTTACCTGATGTATAGATGAAAATATATTCTTAAAAATTTGCTTGTTGGTGTTGTCTAAGGAATCAGTATATTCACTATACACTCAAAAGTTACGATTTAAAATACTTATGCTGTGTGATATGAAAATCAACATTTTGGTGAATTTATTTAATTCTTATTTAAATAAATAGAACTATGAGTTTGAGTAGCAGTATTACACAGTAATATGTATATAAATATTTAAAAGGGACTTTCTCATGTAAAATATTTGTATTATTAAAGGTGTAGAATTGTGTTTTCATTCTGAAATTTAAACCTCATTAATTATAAGTGTGTAGTCCAGTAATTTTGTTTTTCTGTCATCTTTTATATACACTATAACAAGGGCCTGGCAGGATGGCTCAGTGGTATACACACTATAACAGTTGGCAAAAATTTATATTATTGGCAACTTCATTTTGGTGATCTATTTATCTGTTAATGTACTATTTTTTTAAACTTAAATTGCTTGTTTTGTTGTATTATCTCTGTTTTTAATTTGCTTTGTGAAGGGAGATAAAGAGTAATGATTACGGCTTGTGTTGAAGACCGTCATGCTGTGTAATTTCAATACCTGCGTGATAGTTGATTAGTGGTATAGTTTATGTTGACTGGCATGTAGAATAGTGTCATGCTTTAAATTTAAATGAGACTATTCTTTCCAGAGCTTTTACCTAAATCTGTGTTTTCTATAAGTAATAACAAAATAGTAGCAATTAAAGAATATTCAGCTCTATATTAAATGCATTCTTCCTGTTTTGTTAATATATAGTAAATTCATTTCACCCCTGATTATTTTAGATACTGTATAAGTGATCACTGGCTCTGAGCCAGCCGTCAGTGAATTGTTGTCCTTCAGTTAACTCCCTGCTGAACTGAACTGGTCAGATCATTAGGTGCATTCTCTTTTCAAGCAAGCATGCACAGGACACATATGTTTCACTTCTTTTATCCACAAGAAGCAGTACAATATATTATGCTCAAAAATTGTAGTAGAAAAAACACAGGTATTAGGGTTAGAAGAAGATATGAATTGTAGTTCTACTGCCTAATGCTATCAAGTGAGCTCCTCAGTGCATCCATACTCCAGGTTTTGCAACTTCTCAAAGGGTAATCATCCTGACTTACTAAGAACTAGTTAGTAAGTATGTATGTGTAACACCTTATCATATACACTGAATAAATGCAGTTTCCATGTCTGTGAAGCAGTGGTTTTCAGGCCTGCCGCGTCACCTGGGAACTTGTTAAGAATAATGAACACTCAGGCCAACCCCAGATAAGAACCTGCCGGTGTTGGTACCAGGCATCAGTTTGAGGACCACTACTCCAGAGAAGATCCTTTGAGAAAGACTGCTTTGATAAAAATTTCAAAGAATCTAAGACAGTCTCTTTACTCATAAGCAAGAAAAATCCTGCACAGTGCTTATTATTTGGTAGATAAAATATGTGTTTGAATGTACAGATATCCTTGAGTAACATTTACTGACATGTAAAAAAATCACACATTTTAGTCATAAAGATATGTGGATTTGAACTAGCTATGTGTTGTATATTTTTCATCTGATTTTATGTCATAGTAGTTTTAATTCATAAAGAACATACTTTTTTTTTTTTTTTTTTTTTTTTTGGTCTTTTTGAGACAGGGTCTCACTGTACAGTTCAGGCTGGCCTTGAGCTCACTTTTGCAGCCCAGGCTGGTCTCGAACTCACACTGATCCTCCTGCCTCAGCCTCCCAAGTGCTGGGATTATAGGCATACTCCACCATGCCCAGCTAAGCACATACTTTCTTAAACAAGTATATTAAAGTGATTTTTATATTATCTATCTCTTAGCTTTTATTTTGATTTGCTTTAGTTCATGTTTGTAATACAGAATAATGTTCATTGGAGAGAATTGGTAATTTAATATATTTTGCTCATTTTTCATTCTTTGGCACTTCCTCCTTTTAAATTTCACCACCTGTGGGATTTAAACCCAGGGACCCACACATACATACTCCAGGCTTTTGCCACTTAACTGCTTCTGTAATTTGATTTTTTCAAAGGCAACGTTTTTCTCCTGTGGTGCTAGATATTAAATCCAGAACCTTCACATTAAGCTATATCCCCAGCCCTTTTTTATTTTAAAGTTTGAAACAGTGTCTCACTAAGTCACCGAATTGTATAAGCTAGGCTTAACTTTATGATCTGTGGTTTTCACCTCACAAAATGCTGGGATTGCAACTTTGTAACAGCATAGCCACTGCCAACCTTGTTTAAAAATCATTCTTTTCTACCTCTAGTGATACAGAATTTATACTTATAATAACAGTTTGATGAAGTCTGGATGTTTTTAATCCTTCTTAAGGAAATTACATTGAGTGATTTCTTCAAAATGTACAACTTCAGTCTGATTATAAAGCAAACATTAGACAAACTCCATAGCAAGAACAGCCTACAGAATGCCTGATGGTGTACTTCAAAACTGTCAATGTCCCGGGCTGCCCAAATAGCTCAGTGGATTAAAGCAATTGCAAGCAGAGGCAGGGACTGGGATTCGAACTCCCAGGCCTGCCTGCTGGCCCCACCCCAGGGCATGCTGAGCCTCAACTGAGACTGGGTTTGGTGGTACATGCCCATAATCCCAGCTCTTAGGAGGCTGTAAACAGGCAGATCAATAGAGTCCAATCAGGTAGTGAGACCCTGAATACCCTTTAGATCCTTCCCTAAAATACAAAAAAAAAAAAAAAAAAAAAACCAACAACCCAAAACTGTCCATGTCACCAAAAACAAGGCAAGTTAGAGAAACTGCATACGCCAGGCAGGGAGCTTACTGGGACAGGAAGAATACATGGTGTCCTGAATGGGATTAGGGAACCCCAAGGGCCCATTAGGTGGAAACTAAAGCCTAGATAAAGCATGGACTTCAGTTAATAATGTACCAGTATTCATTCATTGTAACAAACATAATATACCAGTGTAGGATGTTAATAACAAACTGGAAGAGGATATAGTGGGAATCTTTTCATTTTTTTCTGTAAATCAAAACTTTAAAAAATATTTTTAGAAGTTCAATGCTTGTAATGTCTGTCATTTGGTCTTATAGATGTGTGCTGCTCCTAATGTAATTTCAAGTATTGCTATACTCTCAAGTAAAGATTCATTTTGAAAGAAAACAAAAAAGAGTAACAAAAGCAAATAAGAAACAAGGAAAAATGCCATAAGATTGACCTGCTACAATTTTGTACATGCTTAGATTTCTAAATTTCTGTGTAAAAATATGAACTTTTTAAAATGACGTTCTATAGGGACTTATTAGGATATCAGTGATTAATGGAAAATACCGATTCTATGTTAAGTCTAAGGCATTTGATAGTCAGAAAGACTGTGATGTTAAGCTCAAGTACCTATGTTATAGAGTAATAGTATCACAATGTGTCTCTTCTGGAGGGTTAACAATTTAAGTTTGCAGACCCAAAAAGAAGGGCTACAAGGATAGCCAATATTTTGGCCCTAGGCCTTCACGATCAGTGAGGACTCAGGACATAAGAGAATCTGTACTATAACATCCTATAAATCAGTGGTGTCCCAAACTTTCTGTTCAAGGAGATTATGGAGCCACAGAGGAAAGGACTGATGACGTATAGTGTACCTAAGGAGAGTCACCTAGAGAGAAAACATTCTCTCAAGCTTTCACAGCAAGCAAACTGGTCAAGCAATGTCCGTGACTCATCCAGATGGCTCACACTGACAGAAGTTCTACAAAACACATGCTTTCATGGTAAATCCTGAGGGGACTTGACTGACCTTGTCAGATACAAAAATTACATGTTTTGTTACATAGGGATTGCTTTAACTTGGCCTTAACCACCCAGCAGAAAAGTTTAGCCACAAAGCATAAAAAGTATAGCCAGATTAGTATGCTGAGCTATAAAAGGTTCAAGTCAACAGCTTCCGACATTGCCAGTTCTGCCAATAACCCACTACTGTTACAGAATATTGGATTATGTATACAACTACTTTCTTTTAGTTCAATGAGAAGAAATGTTTGTACCAATAGTGTTTAGAAAAGTTATCATGTCTGCATCTTGTACTCTGAGCAACTACTATGAAGACAACAATATGCATTATGTTAATTATTGTGGCTATCCTACTAACATGTTTTGAAATTGTCTTGTTGATATTTATTAAAAGAAAAAAAAAAAACAGCCTGCAGCTATGTCAACATGGATGTGGCTTTCTAGCTATATAAAAAAATGTACATTAGTGTAGAAGAAATTTTAAAGGACTTTCAGCCAATAACATGACATTATTGTCATGTATATACAGTATATATAGTGTATACATAGAGCTTACATATTGAGTGGTACCTATCTATAAATATAGATAGGACAGAAAACATTTTTACATTTCTTTCTGGCTGAGTAAACATTGTCCACAGGCCCTCTTTTCCTCCCTCTCACTTTTCTTATAAGGGGCAGAGTACAGGGGTTGGAACTCAGGGCCTATGCAATGAGGTGTATAGCTAGTCCTTCATTACTTTGAGACAGAGTCTTACCAAGTCATCTAGAATGCATATGAACTTTGGATCCTCTTGCTTTCCTCACCCTCCCAGAGTTTTAGGATTGTAGGTAAACACCATCACACCCCACATGTCCACTGTTTTGATTCTGAATATTGTAATCTATTTGCCCACATTAGAGTAGCTTTTCACAATTACTGCAAATTAGCGTTTTATTGTTAGTATTATTTAAGTGATTTAAGCAGTGCAATTGATAGGGAATGTTATATATGTGAAACAAAATGTGACTCACCAATTTATATTGATTTTAAATATTTAAAACTGAAAAAACTGGCTTTTAGTTGCCTTTGGCTCATCAGATAAGACTGGGATGTTTTCCACTTGGATTACAAACTATGAATTTAAGAATAGTATAAGATGGTAATTTGAATTTTACTACATCCAAAACACAAATATGTGACATTTTTGTTCATATCTTTATTTTGTTTGCTTATACAAGTGTAGATATAGATGTGAAGCATAGCTAGAAATGTAAAATCTTGAAAGTGGCAGAATACATTAAATCAGTAATTTCTCTTATATAATGCAAAACCACTAAATAAGGTTGTAATGGTGCAATTTTCTTTCACACAGATACACCAAAGCATAGTACTCATAAAAATGGATTATAACCACCAGCTATATCCATTTATTTGCATTATTTATACATACTGGCAGGGAAGTACTGTTGGAAGCTTACTGGACTCTCCATGTGAATGAGTGAGGCCATAATAAAGTCATCAACTATCTTTGTCCCATTTATGTGAAGAACCCTTTCTATTTGCCCTTTAAGCAACTGGGAACAAATTTTTTCAAAATTATTAAATAAGAATATATTAAATAATATAAAATATTAAAATATTAATTATGTTGATGTTATATTTTGTGTTAATGATAATTAGAAATGGCAATAAGTCACGCTATCCATCCAAGAGTAATACAGATCTTTTAAGGGAAAATTGTCACATTATTGGCTGAAGTGTGTAATCTATAATTACATAGAAATCATTACAGTGTAATCATTCAAAAGCTGAATCAGTTATGTGTGGTATATCAGAAAATCTTACAGATAGCCTGCCTTCATAGAACTTTGCTAATTGGAGTATTACTGTAAAATAAGACATGTTGATAAGTGAAAAATACAGAGTCTTAAACATCTGTATATAGTCTAATCCATTTTTAAAAACCTGAAGATTCATTCATAGGAAAAAATCTAAGGTACTGTATACCAAAATATATATACCAAAATATCCTGAATAAATTACAGGAAACTAGTTGTTTCTTGTTTTTGTTTCTTTCAGGATTGGGGATTGAGGGCTGTTATTGAGCTATATCTCAATATTGTGTTTATTTCTTATTTTCAAAAATTTCTTTCCAAGTTTCCCAAAAGACAAAACTTGAACTTGTGACCTTCCTGCCTTTTTCCTCCCAGAATGATGGGGTTATAGGCATGCACCATCATGCCTGCTTTAAACATAATTTTAACAAGTGAAAAGAGAAACTTGGAGAAAAAGGTTACATGCTGGACCGTGATGAATTTTACAGTCCTACCTGCAAATCTAAAAATACAGAATACCAACACCCTCAGGCAGTTAAAGGGTGCAGTGTGTTTAACAGCAATTCACTGAACAGGCTTCAGGCAGCTGATGACATGCCAGGAAGTTGTGTATACTTACTCCAGATATAAAAGTCAGTGCCAGTGAAGCCTGTGTGGATCAGACCACTTTTTATAGTTAGATGCTGCATGCTGTAAGAAATGCTGATGAAGCAATGAAGGCTACCAGACTGCTAAGACTGTGCATGTGTGGTGAAGAAAACTAGAATGGTAAATAACCCATTGGTCATTGAAGCTAGAATAGTTTGTGAAGTGCTAATAGGAAATGGAATAGAAATAAAGCCCCAAAAGTTCTATATATTCCCATAAGGTATTTCAGCAAAAACAATTGTAGATATGTCCAGGTATCTAATAGTTTATTGCTTGGGGGGGGGGAGATTTATTCTTTTTTACTCTGGATACAAAAATAGCACCAGTTGTTGAAAAATGTCAACTGTAGATGAAACAAACCTTCCCTTGTCCGCTGCTGAAATTTCTGCTTTGTAAAACAACAAACATTTGGCCCTAGGAATTGATCTTTTAAAAAAAAATGAGCAGAATGTATTTATTGGGGGAAAGAAAGCTTCTGTCCATGAGAGGGACAGAAGGAGGGCCCAAGCGGGTTTTTCCTTCCTAGGAATGTTCTAACAGACTATTTTAAAATATAGGTTCTATTATTGTTCAGATATGTGTTAGTCCATTTCATGCTTACTATAACAATACCACAGACTGTATAATTTATGACAAGGAGAAATCATTTTCACCTGTCTGGAAGAAGGAAAGTTCAAGATTAAAGTATTAGCATCTGGCAAGGAATTTCTGCCTCATCACACAGTAGAAGAAGAAATGGACAGCATAGAATCCCCGGGGTCTATGTGGGGCTTCTCATATTAAAAAGTAAGTTAAATCTAGAAGTGAAGGATGATGTACTTACTTAGGAGTGTAGTGCTAGCTGAGCAGGGTAGAGTCTTTGTGCTTTTGAGACAGGGCCTGTCTACATAGTTCAGGGTTGTCTTGAGCTTGCTGGGCAGACCTTGAATTTATGGTGACCCTCTTGCCTCAGTCTTTCAAATTCTGGGATTACAGGTGTGGCCCCACAAAGCTAGACAGTTCTCATAGGTTTGTGAGTAGACCAAAAATGGAGATGATGGACGGAAACTCTAGGATTATATTCTGAGAACAACCAGTCAAAGCTATGAGGATGTTTGTTTTATTTAAGTTCTGAAAAAGATGATCTAAGCTACCAGTCCATTAAGCAGTGACCATCAAAAGTATCTATTAAAGCATTATTAAAAAGTTTTTAAAATAAAGCTATTAGTTTTATAAAGCATTATAAAAAACAAAACTTAGTTCCTTACCTGCCCTATCAGAAGTGACCAAGAACAGGGTAGACCATTTATGGAGGGAGTTTTTCAGTCTGGAAGTTAAGACTATGAAGGTCACTCGCCAAAGTTATATACCTGTAGTAGGTATTAATGGATAAGGTGAACTTAGACTTCTTACCAAGTCCCTGAAACTAGTACAGTAAAAATCTTAGAAACTTGAAAAAGAAAAATTTAACTACAAAAATTTTCTTATTTTCATGCTGTTGAGAACAAGAATTACTCCACCCAAAGGTGATTGAAGAAGAGATTTTTGTTCTGTTTTGTTTTTTGTTTATAAGGCCAGGGCCCCCTGTATGATAGGCAAGCACACCACCACAAAGCTTCACCTCCAGCCCAAGGTAGTTTTGAAACTGAATTGTGGAACCAATCAGGGATATGACAGAAGCACCTGCCTGGCAGGTGTAAGGTCTTGAGTTCAATTCCCAGTACTTAAAAAAAAGAGAGAGAAAGAAATTCATGATAGCAAAAAAATGAAAGGAAATAAGAAAAAAACTGAATTGTGAAGCAAGATATCTAAGAGACCATTTGCCCAAATCCTCATTTTGCAAGTAGGGAAAGTAGTTTGAGGCATTTTACATGTCTTGGCTAAGGTCTTTCAGCATTCATTAAATACAAGTTTTTTGTCTTCCTCAATTGACACTGTGTACCTTCCATCTTTCTGTGTATCTTGCTATACGATTAGATAAATCCATTAGCATTTTCTAAAGATTTCTAGAGGGTTTTGACAAAAGCTAGAAACTTAAGAACATATTCTTTTTAATGCTGATAACACAAAAAGCTTTTCACAACTACAAAATACATTCTTACACAACCATCTGAACCAGAACAAAGGCTGAAAAAGGCAATTTAGATAGACTCATATTTAATTACACTTATTTAGTAGCTGGTGTATGCAAAAGTGCCAAAAATGATGACATAAGGAACTAATTTTTTGGATTATCTGTGCAATAGCTTTCCATCAACACAAGTAAATAGCAATTAATTATTTACCCACTGACATCCTGGATTATTTGCAGGCAGGGAGGTGTGGCCCAAAGGCAGGTCAAGAAAAAAAAAATATGGTTTTTTGATCTTGTATTATATTCTTGTAATTACATTGGAATATATACACTGAAAATTCTGATAGTTACTTCAATGACTTTGCTACAATACATCTGTAATTGACATTCTTAAATATTTTCTCTGGGCTCTTCCCCCCATGAAGCCAATCTTCAGAAAGGCTTGTTCTGGAGGCTTGAGATGGAGATCAGTGGTAGGATACTTGCCCAGTATGTGTGAGGCCCTGGATTCATGCTACTACAAATATAGTAATAGGAATTAGATTACACAAACTATATGGAGGCCCATCATAAAAACAATTTTCCAATATCTTAGAAGCACACATCTTGCTATAAGCAATTGTCACACTAATTGACAATAAAACTGCTTCTACCAGTTTGGCAGAAACCTTGAGGGATAATTTTCATAATTGTTTCATAGAGCTCTTAACATGTTACCATTAGAGAGTAAAATTTCCTTACAGTTCTTCTAGGAAGACTAGAAGTATTCACTAAATAAATATTTTGAGGTATCTACCATGCTCAGTGGACAAGACTGGCTGGGTTTGGACAGAAGTGTTAAGGTACAGTTTTTACCTTCAAAGAAGCAAAGGCTGTGCATGTGACTCAGCAGCAGGGCTACTCCAGCAGCACAGCTGAAGGAAATGCATGTAGATTTGTCTTTTTGAGCCTCTCCATGAAAATATTTCATGGTGAAAGCAGATGAATCCTTGAGATTTATTTTACACATGTTGGTTTTATTGAAAAGGAAACATTTAATTTGATGTTCTTTTTAGTTTCTTCTGCAGAAGTAAATATTTAAGAAGCAATGCTTCAGAAGTCTTTGTTCCTTAAATAAGGTGGGGAGGGGATAAGATTTAAACTCCACAAATGGAAGCTCTATATAAATAAAATAGTTTTATAATTACTTTGTTTAGTTTATTTTATTGTTTTGAGACAGGTTCTAGCTATGCAGTTCAGGCTGGCCTTGAACTCATTTTGTACCCCAGGCTAGTCTTAAACTTGCAACCATCTTCCTGCTTCAGCCTCCCAAGTGCTGGGGTTATAGGCATGCACCACCACTCCCAGTGCTTGTAATTATTTTTAAAACTCTTAATTACTGGCATAATTTCTATAGGCTTTCTAACATAGTGATGACTTTAAAATGGCTACTGATTTAGGTCTGACAAATGCTTTGGAATAAATAATTGTTCTGCTAATACAAATGCTGTGTTTGAATCTGAGTGGCTACTTAAAAATAGTACGCTTGAGGTGATATGTCATCATGTGTTGTTTTTCTCTAACCTAGACTTACTATTGTTTCCCAAAGTGTGTTCTAGTGCAAGAGGATGTCAATAATATGCAGAAAAGGGTGGGCGAAATAGCTCAGCAGACTAAGTGCCTGCACAGGCAAGTGCAAGATTCAACCCCAACACCACATGCCACGTGCCATCCCCCACTGGTTGCACTGAGCCAGCCACCAAGACCAGGCATGGTGGTGCACTGCTGTAGTCCCAGCGCTGGGAAGGCTGAAAACAGGATGATCACTATGATTCTTAGCTGCATAGTGAGATCCTTACCAAATAAATTTTTTAAAAATTCAGGAAGTCCAAGGCCCAGGTACTTTTAAAAACATTACATTTGTTACTAAAGGACTCTGCAAAGCAGATTGGTAAAACATTAAAAAAAAGAGCTCTTTTTCTAAGAAACAGCAACATGTAAACAAATATTTATGTAGTACAATTAGAAAAGATAGTGAATGAATATGTTTCTAGTGGGTATGAGTACTGTAACTTGCTATTGCCTTTCAGAAGGACAAAAAGAGAAAATAAAATTGATTGAGCATGAACAAATGTAGGGCACAGTTCTAAGAAGTTAGCGTTGGCTCATCTTACAATCAAAACGACTTTATAAGGTAGGAATAACCACTTCATTCCATGGATGTAGAAATTGTCCAAGGTTTTATGACTGAGAAGTAGCAGAATGAAAATTCAAATGAAGTGGTCTGCAACACAGACTTTTAACTACTTCACTATGCATCACTTCTAGGATCCATTAGGGGTCCCGCTTTCTCTTAATGTATCCGTGCCAGCTGATTTGACTGTCTTCACTTTCTGGAATGCTTTTGTATCCTAGAGGGTTGGCACCCTCTTCATGCTCTTCTAAGATACTGGTAGTTATCTTATTGTTTGTTTTTTCAAATAACTCCGTAGAGTAATTTATCAAGTTCCAAAAATAACAATTTGTTTGGGACTTTGAAATTGTGTTTAAAGTTGAAGTCTATATGGAATGGTGATATTTGATGTTATCAAATCATTCTATTCAGGAGTATAATATCCTTTCAGGCTTCTTTTAATTTTGGATATTTTATTTTTCAGGCAGTTTTATAGTTTTCTTTTCTTCCAGTGCATATCAACCATCTCAGATTTTCTTTGTGGTAGGGTCATCTTTCCAAAGCTGTCCAACCTCCTTCTACAATACGGACCCTGCTGACTCCTTCTAGTCCCTACCCTCTATTTTCCCTTTCCTTGACAGGTTTAGGAAGCCTTATTCTACTACTTGATACTTAAGACAAGTTTGTACTGATGCTACTATGGGCAGAAATCCTCCACACCTTCCTTTTACCTGTGTAACACTTCATATAAAGCAGATCGTTTCTCTTGCTCCCCCACCCATTTCATGGCATCCTTTCACCCCTCACTTGGCTTAGCTATCCTTGGAATCCTGTCCTGCCCATATCTTGGCCCTACCCATGCCCTTGGATATGTCCTCTGCCACTTCCTGTCCTCACCACAGGTGACAAGTTCTGTTTCCTTAAATAACTCTGCACCTCCAACTCTACCTAGCACTAAGGTTAGAATCTCAAGTATTTAATCTCCTCTGAAGTTCTATTGAGATAGTATGATTGGCTTTCTAAAATAATGCTTTATGTTTGTCTTAGATACATTTCTCTTCACTGAGACAAAATACCCAACCATCAAGATTAAAGGATGAAGGTTTATTTTAGCTCAGTTTGTGGATGTTTTAGTCCAGAGTCTGCTGGCTACAGGGCAGAGTAGCATGTCAGAAAAATGTATGGCCGGGCAGGCAGGAACAAGAAGCAGTAAGTAGCAGCAGCGATCCTGACCTCCCTCACTCCCTTTATATTCCATCCAGGCTATAAGCTATTGATTGGTTACCTATACCCAGGATGGGGCTTCCATTATCCACATCCAGAACAATGCTAAACCCATTTAGTTGCCACATGCCCTAGATCCAATCACCTCCAAAAAGCCCCACCTATGAGCATAGGAGGCCTTGGGGGTCATCAACATACAATCCACAGCAGTGTTCATCATTCCCTGCCATGAAAAAAAAGTCCTGACTCATATTTCATCTTCTTGCCAACACAACACAAACCCAAGGGTGCTTTTAGCAAAGCAGGGAAGAAGATGGAGGCAAAGTGGCTAAAGCAAGACAGTCACTTATTTGTACCTTCATGGAGCAATGCATTTCCAAAGACTTGAGAAGTGTCCACATCACTCCTGTGTTAGGAGAACATTACAGTTTTAGTTGAAGGTCTGAGGTCGTGTGGTGCCAGGGATCGAACCACAGTCCCTGTAGCTGCCTAGGCTTGCCTAAGCAGGTGCTCTAGACTGCTGAGCTATCTCACCTGCCCTGAAGGTCTGAGGTTTAAAATAGTATATAGTCTTAAGTTTGGTTTTATTTGATTGTTGCAGAATATTTATGGAGATAGCTGCTCAATTCATATTCCATAGAATCTCTTCTATAATCTCTTATTTGATTGTTAACTCACTGAATTCCAAAAAGGATCGTGAAAAAGGGGGATAATAGCAGTGCTTTTGGTGGCTTTCAGGTCTGTCTATCCGTTAGAAGGCAATCACCAATTAACATTTACTGAGCTCCCCCTGTAAGTAGAGCACGGCAAGGAAATATAAAAAAGCATGTGGCTCTGTCTTTTGTGATGTGCAGAGGTGGAAAGAACTGGCAGAGCACTCTCAATAGTTCTTTCAGCTTCTAGATGAAGATCCAGCACCAGAGAGTGCACGAAAGGACATGTACATCCAGGCCTTCCACAAGCGAAATAGAGGAGATTCCTCACCCAGTTCCACTGCTTACTTTTCTCAGAGTCCCATCCCAGATGGATGGAAACCAGGGATTGCTTCACTGTCTGGAGAACACAGACACAGAACCTAATGGTGCAAGAAGTGAGCTCCTTAAGTAGTGCAGTTTCCAGCAAGATGGAGGCTGCACCGTCATTACAGTCCTTGCTGTTTCAAATCCCTAAGATAAACCTCATCCAGAATGGTAAGAGCTATCACACACTGTGTACAACCTTCTGTCCATTATTAAGGCGGTAAATATTTGATTTCATCTTACTCAGGAAAAAAGTTTGTACTAATTGCTCAGAGGCAATATTGCCTAGAATGAGGAAGAAGGCAGCATTTTTACTAATGGCAAAGCTGCAAGTGCACCACCAGAAGGTTACTAAAATTCTGTGTTCTTGCTCATTTGGTCTAGTGGCTGAGTCACCAAACTCTTATCTCCCTGCAACTCCTGCAGTGGCCTAATTGAATATCCAAAGTCCAGTATGGGTCCATAAGGACATGAGTGAAAGTCAGAGGTTTCTTAATCCCTCAATCCAATCTGTTGATATTTAGTTCAATCTAGTTAAGAAATACAATTATGATACTGGTCATTGCTAAAATAATATTTTTGTGAATTCATTTTGGTTGGACTGACCACAGGTTCTTCTGTGTTCCTGTGAAGCACTAGGCAGATCCTGGGTTTGTAGGTGGCTTGATAACACAGGGGGCTCTCTACTCTGAGGAGTTCACAGAGCTCCTGGGGCCAGAGTCTCATAAAAAGATCATTACAGAGCGGTGGTACAAAGAACATACAATGGGAACACACAGTAGAGAGGCCAATCACCTTTTCATTTTTCCCTTGGGATAAAGGAAGCACAAAAGCTAGGGGTGATGGGATCTAATCCTAGAATTCTGGGAGGCTGAGGAAGAAGGACGACAAGTCCAAGTCCAGCCTGGGCAACTCAGTAACTTAGCAGGATCCTGTCTCTAAATAAAAAAGGGCTGAGAATGTAGCTCAATGTGAAGGCCCTGGGTTTAACTACAGTACCACAGTACCACCACCACCACACACAAAAAAGAACCCATATTTAATATGAATTGGTTTTTCAGAGATAAGCAAAAAGTCTTGGTCTAAAGACTGGGATGTTCCAAGTGGCACAGGTAGTGTACATAAGCACAGGGTTGGAAGATGCCAGGGAGTAGTGAGTGAGGCTTGGAAGAGTCCAAAAAAGAGGGCTAGGAGGGCCGGCGAGATGGCTCAGTGGTCTAAAGTGCTTACTTAGGCAAGCTTAGGCAACCATAGGGACTGCTTTGATTCCTGGCAGCCCCACACCCTGGTGAAGAAGGAGAAGGAAAAGGAGGAGGAGGAGAAGGAGAAGGAGAAGGAGAAGGAGAAGGAGAAGGAGAAGGAGAAGGA
>PVJA010043881.1:0-16499 GCA_004027025.1 Myocastor coypus | reverse complement strand
TTTATTGTATAAATTTAACAATGGTTATATTACATATTTTCATCATCAGATCAGTTTAGATTAATACATATAGGTATATAAGATTGATCAAACAATTAAACATTCACACATTCAATCAACATTACTTTTTTTTTCTTTTCCCCTTTCTTATTTTAAAAGTTGACACATTGCATATTGTCCTCACAATAGTTCTACAGAGCACAGTGTGTGGGCATGACCCACCACCCTATTGATTGAACCACCATGAGTATTTTACCCTCAGAGTTTTTTTTTGTAGTAGTTACTCCTAATTGCTTTCATTATACTGAGGTTTTTAAATTTATGGCATTTTTGTCTGCATTTCATCGGAAAAATCTATAATATTGAGAAGTTGACCAGAGTTTTGTATAACTATTGTGGATTGTTTTGTTTCCCCCCTCTTTAGTGCTGGGAATCAAAGCCAGGGCTCAGAACAGGCTAGGTAAGTACTCTAGCATTTGAACTGCACCCCTAGCCCCAGAGTTTTTGTTTTAATTACTTCCACAGCCACTTTGCCAGAGGTTTTAAATGGCTCATAATATCCATTCTTCTGAATGCTTTTATCAAAATATTTTTAAAGTCAAACAAAGGGCACATCCATGTAATCTTAGCGTTTGTGAGGCTGATGCAGTAGAATCTCAAGTTTGAGCCCAGCTTGGGCAATTTAGTGATCTAGCAAGTTCCTGACTTAAAAAGAAAAATAAAGGGCTGGAGACTTAGCTTGGTATGAAGACCATGTTCAGTCTTCATACCAAGTATTGGAGAAAAGGGACATTTTCCAAAGCATTACCAGTAATTAAAATTACTAATCAAAATGAAAAACTTCTAAAAAATGGCAAGTGTATGTTATGTTCCCAAAAAGATGACTTAAACAGTTCAACAAATGACTTTAGAATAAAGAAGGTGTCTATGACTTTGAAAAAAATCTTCAGAGGAGCCAGGATAGAGCCATTTTTTATATAGTATTTTATCAAGTAATTATATCCAAACCTGAAATAACTGTTTTCAGGTTTAGCAACTAATCTCTTCTTTTAGCGTTCCTTTTATTTGTGGTTTGTGTCAGTTGGCTTTCTGTCCTTATGATAAAATACCTGAGATAAACAACTCAAAGGAGGAAAAAGGTATGTTGGCTCTGACTGTCAGGGGCCTCAGTCCATGCTAAGCTGGTGGGGAGGCAGGAACGTGGTGGTGGGGGCGTGGGGGGGTGGAGCAGAGCTGCCCTCTTGTAGCATCTGGGAAGCTGAGTGAGCTCTCAGTATTATAGATATTTCCACTATATCTGGGAAGCTCTATCTGAGTGATAGAGCCAGAGAAAAAACTGTCCAATTCTGCTTTTTTGCAATACTTTATTTTTCTTAAGCCAAGATTCCAAAATTTTGTGCATCCTTGATGTCTCCTAGGTCACACTCCTATGTCCCATCCCTTCAACTAGGCCCCACCCCATTTTTCTGTCTTTCCCCAGTAATACCATTAAAGTGTGACTTTGTCAATGGATTACTCCACTGATGAAGCTAAAGTCCCCATGAGCCAGTCCCCTGCAGGAAACCCCAACTCTGAAAACATGAGACATTTGGGTGCTATTTTAGATTTAAATGGTAGTATAGATTATAGATGCAATAGTATATGATATACACATAATTTGTAAATGACACACATAAAACATATCTTAAAAACTTATAAACAAGCGAGCTTGTTTATGTTATATGTATAAGGATATACAAGGCAGCTTTGTAAATGAATAATATAAGAAGTGGTATTACTTTACCTACTGAATATATATGAAGCTACTATAAATCACTATAGCTTTGGTTAGGAATTGACAAAAATACCATGGACACATGGCGACATATTAATAAATGACAGTTCAGTTAAGTGGAATGGATAATTGTGTTGATGCCATTTATTTAAAAATATGGCTCTCAAAATGGAGATAAAACTGGACTCTGTGCTTTATCATAGGAGAAAATAAATTCTCATTGCACAAGGATTGATGCCAACAATATTTATAAAGAGACTCTTGCAGATGACATATAGAGTTGGAAGGATGGATCAGAATTTCTTAATATTAAGAAATACTAAGGTGGCTATAACTTTTTGAACACTTACGTCATTGAGCACTATGTCAAAGGTACTGTAATAAGACTCAATATACAAATGAATGGTCTAGAGAAGTATTTCATGCAAAATAGAATTAATCAGTCATATGAAAACTACTTACAAATGGACAAGAAAAGACAAAAACATCCAGTGGAAAAATGGGCAAAATGTAAAAATTCACGATAAAGGACCAAATCTGTCTGTCACACAAATGTATGAAGATGCATCCAACTATTAATAATCAAGGAAAACCATATTAATGGGACAATGATGCATTATTTAACATAAGCTTGAGTGCTGTGAAGACAGTTAACTACCTCATAAAGATGTGTATAGAGAATGCTACTACACACTGATAGTAGAAACATGAAGTTTAGAAATCCTTTTGGGAAGATATCTGCTATTAAAATACATAATCCTTTTAGTAGAGGGAAAACACATAAAGTAGAAACTTAGAAGAAGGAAGTGTAGATTTTAATACTTTAAATAACCCCCACATGGTCATTGGATTCATTAATCTCACTTAAGATAATCAGTTTCACAAAAGTAAGCTCTGCAGTATTCATGGACATATTCATATGGGTATTTATTATGACAGGGAAATAAATAAACGCTCATGGTAACAGAATGGCTGCATAAATTATATAACATTACATTGCCATTAAAATATACCACTGACCTACAAGCTTAGTATTACTAAATAAGAACTGCCACCCCCTCCCCAGTTTATAGCCTCATGATTGTGGTATATTGGCAACCCTCTAATCATGTACAAACACAGATGTGAAATTATGTCAACTTGGAGAAGACTTTGCAGTGTGTATAGACTACTACTAAATTAGCTGACATGGAGGGTGGACCAGATAGTTCAGCAGATTAAACAGCCTGCTTAGGCAGATGCAGGAACCTAGGTTTGGTCCCTATGCTCAGCTAGCCCCTCCCTCAGGGTGCACCGAGACAGTAATTGAGACTGGGCATGGTGACTCGTGCCTATAATCCCAGCACTTGGGAGACTGAAAACAGGAGGACCACTATGAGTTACATATTTATATGAGATTATGTGTCTACCCATAGAAGCAAATTTATTATGGAGCTTAAGATTGAGGATGTCTGCTCATCTAAGGCCTTGGGAAGGATGCTGCCCTGTACTTCCATGGCTTAGTTCTATTTGTGAGCCCTGTAATGAAATGCAACAGACTGGATAATTGATGAAGAATGAAGATTTATTTAGTTCATGGTTCTGGAGGTTAGCAAGTTCAAGATGAAAGACCTTCTTGCTGCATCATAGGATTTCAGAGTCAATCACTGAAGTGAGGGAGGAAAGGAGAGTGAATGAGGGAGACAGGAGAGCAAGGGAAGAAGGGAGAGGAAGGAGGGGAGAAGAGGGGAAGGGGGAGGAACCAAGAAGGGAGAGGAGAGGCCAACATCAGGGAAGGGAAGGACGAATGGGGGAAGGAGGTGGAGCTGGGGGGATAAATATGGTGTCCGAACTCAGTTTTTAAAAAATAAGGAACCGCCTTCTACACAGCAGTATTAATTCGGAAGTGGAGCTTTCCTGGCTTAGTGACCTCTTAGTAGTCGTTACTCTCTGTCCATGTCCATTGAAGTTACATTTCCAGCTGTGGACTTTGGGGAACATGGTCAAACCACAGCGAAGTCCAGTTGTTTTTGCATAGCTTCATAGGCTAGAACCTCAACTGGGCAGAAATATTGTCATCCTTCTGGTCCTGTTAGGGAGATTTGGAATCTAGGGGTTGGGATAATTGAAAGTTGTGTTGGAAATCAGATTCGGTTTGGGTCTAGGGCTATATTAATGTGATATGTGATCACTTTTGTAAATGGGTAAGTTAGGAACTGTCTCAGGGCAGGAATAGTAGGAATGCTTCTTACACTCATAACCCACTGGGACTTTTGATTTACAAGGGTGGCATTTTTACCAATAGAGCACCAAACTACTGTATCAGCCCAGTGCTTTATGCCTTCTGTGAGACATGTTTGAGAAACAATACAGATTTTAGATTTTATATATGGAGGGAATTTGACTAAAATCTCTGAATTTGACAGCAGTCATAAAAATTTACATGATTTAAAAAAAATGAATGGTGGAGGGGCCTGGCAGGATGGTTTAGTGGTCTAAAGCACCTGCTTGGGAAAGCTTAGGCGGCTTCAGGGACCGCGGTTCAATCCCCAGCACCACATGCTGCACCAGCCCTGCCCTAAGGGCAGGCTGAGCCAGCCATAAAAGTAAATAAATAAACAAAAGTTCTGAAACAAGAAAAAAAATGAATGATGGAGCAGAAACCAAAATATTAACAAAAGTGATTGATGAACTATGGCTATGGAAAGTAATTAAAATTCTGGGGCTGGGGAGATAGCTCAATGGAATAAGCATTGGCCTGGCATGTGCAAGGGCCTGGGTTCAATCCCCAGTTCTGAAAAAAAAATTAAATTTCTAATTTTTCTGTTGAAGTGACTACAGAATCTTCATTCAAGAAGATTCATAAGGAGATAAAGTGAAGGAAACATGATAGAGTAACTAATAAGGTGCTATTTTTTGGATATAGTGATGTAGTATTTTGTAGCTTTCATGAATTTTTGTAATATTGTGATTATTTTCAAAATACTTCTATACTCAACTTTTTTTTTGTAATTCTGTATTTTTGTTAAAGCAAGATTTCCAAATTTGATGCATACTGTGTATAGATTTCATCCCCATCCTACAAAAGCTGTTTTTAGCTTTTGTATCATAAAAATGATAGTAAATTAAATGAAAAAAAATAGAATCTATCGGGAAAGGTCTATAGCATCTTATGATTTCATGTGAAAGAGCCTTGAATGAATATAGATGAACCAAATGCAATAAATCTTTAAAATTCTTCCTTAGACACAGCATCTGTGTAGCAGATAGTTGCAGAAGAACATGGTCTGGCTCAGCAGAGCATGGGTCACGTTGCGGAAAGTACCAGTATGGTTATTGACCAGCAGAGGGCGCATTTCCATTGATATAGGGTGTGGTGAGCACTCAATCTGCAGGGTGTTTAGGTTTTAGAAAGCAAGTATTTAATATGGCTAGATTCGAGCTCACCGGATAGGAGAGAAACTGTTCTCATTGCAAGCTTTCAGACTCTGATTCTATGTATTTTGGTATTGGTTCTGCCTGCCCACCAAACCTGTAATGAAATGATAGATGGATGAATGAGTTACACTCTGTCCATTTCAGGTAGACAAGAATAGGAAACTTGCTAAAGAAAATGACCCCTGGGAGTGTTGGCTCAGAAGAGGAGATGGACTGGTTTGATGAAAGAAGAAAGAAAAATGTTCTAGGTATTTGAAGGAAGATGACAGAAGCCTAAGCACTAATACCCTTCAGAATAAAACGATTTCCCTTTCAAGGGTGGGAGCAGTTTCCTGTGGGAAAATTGTAGAGCAAGACCCCTACGCCAACAGCCAGACCACCCATCTCCAAGGAAGACCTTAAAGGAATTCATTAAGGTTATGAGCCCTGAGTGCCACAGGAATGTTTCTTGTCAGAATCTGATGGGGCCCAGTAGAGTTTCCCCTCCTTTTATCCATAACCTGGGGCTTAGTTGTTGCCAAAGAAGTGATCAGAGGGAGCAATATACAAGAGAACTGTTCACCAGACCAAGCAGACAGTAGTAGATGAGCAAGTTGGGTGTTTAGCCTAATGTTACATTCTATGAATAGCACCCATGACATCCATACAAATAACCAAAAGAACCAACTGTTCTTTGTTAGTCATATACCTGAACGATACTCATTTTTATTTATAGCATTAAATTTTTATTAGAACAAGACATGTAGGTTGTTAAAATTTCAAGTAGTTTAATGGATTGTCATGAAAAACATCTATATCTCTAGCTTCCTCTCTCCTATCCTTATCCTATTCTGCCAATCCAACTACTTTGCAATCTTTTCATACTTATGATTCTTTTGGTAGATTCCACTGTATTTCAGAGTTAAATTTAGAAATGATGATGATGATGATGATGATGACGGTGATGGTATGCATGTGTGTGTGTGTGTGTGTATGTGTGTGTGTGTGTGTGTGTGTGTGTGTGTGTGTGGTGTAGTTTAGGGGATCAAATCCATGGCTTGGCACATGCTAGGAAAGTGCTCTCCTATTGAGCTATAGCACTAGTCTTTCACTTAGACTTAATTGCTGGATTTTCTTATAAATTATTTAACTAACTAACTTCAAGGCCAGCCAGATAGCTCAGTGGATTAAAGCATCTGCAAGCAGGTGCAGGGGCCAGGGGTTCAATTCCTGGGCCTGCTGTGCTGGTCCTAACCCCCGGAGTGCACTGAAATGGCAATTGAGACTGGCATGGTGGTGTGCACCTATAATCCCAGCTCTTGGGTGGCTGTAGACAGGCAGATAACTATGAGTCTGATCTAGTAGTCAGACCCTAAATGCCCTATAGACCCTTCCCTAAAATACAAAAACAAAACAAAACAAAACCTAACTTGATGGTCAAAGACTTCAATGGATCCTGTGTGTTTCTTTTCCAGGATAGCACACTTTCCCACCTCATTTTCCAACTTACACATTTTTGCATGTAAATCTTTATTTTTTCTATCAATTATTATTCAGCCTCTCTCTTTGAATAGTCTCTTGGTTGTACTATATTCCTGCCAGGTAATGGCTTCTCAGGTAAGTTCGTTGCTCTGTAGATATGTTGTAAAGTGGTCATCCCAGAACATTCTTTTTTTATTTGCAGTACTGGAGATTGAACCCTACACTGAGCTATATGCCCAGCCCTTTATATATATTTTTTTATTTTGAGACTGGGACTCACTAACTTCCTAGGCTTTCCAGGCTGGATTGAACCTGTACTCTTCCTGCCTCAGCATCCTGGGGTGCTGGATTTTAGGTGGATGCTACTACACTTGGCTAGTGTACCAGAATTTTCTTACAGTTATCTTGAATGGGCAACCTGATATTTGATTACTCTGTGTGTGGATTTGATTTTTCTCTTTTAAAAATTAACAGTACATTTACTTTTTATGCATATTTGAAATATAATAGGACAGTCTGATATGTGTACAATGTGTAATATCAAATCAGGAAAATAACTACTATGTGTACATAGTGTTGGTCATCTTGCATTAAGATCTTCTTACATGACATGAAGAGGAAATCAGAGTGTTGAGGAGTTTGGCTGGGTGTAGAAACCTAAAGTGTTCCTCTGGCTGATGTGTTGTTGGTGAGAAGATCAGTGCCATGTTGATTTTTTTCATTTATAAGTAAGTTCTGCCTTAATATGTGTGTGTCATTAAAATATTTTATATGTTATAATTTCAAACTTTTAGTATGAGTTTCTTATTCTTTGGATACCTGGTGAGCCCTTTTATTTGGAAATTTTTATGTTTTAGAATTCTAGGGAAAATTTTTCTTTATTGTTTAAAGCAATTAAAAGATATATTATTTTATGGTAAAAAGTAAGACAAAATTAAAGAACAAAATAGTAAGAGACTAACAATAGTTAGTACATCATGTGTTGTTATCTTTAATATAGTTGCTCAGGGTATAAGATATGGGCATACAAATTTCTCCAGTTCATACAAGCACAAAACTTCCTTTTCAATAAATTAAGAGACACTAATAGCATAGCTGATCTGCATTTTTGCCCTCTTCCCCATTATCCTTTCCCCTTTTACTATCCTAGTTTCTTTTTTCCTTTTGAACAGGTTCATCCCATTTCACAATATCTATTGTGTATCTTAGACCTTATTTATTTTTTTCAGTTTCTCACACCACAGAGACAAGATAGTGTTTATAGATGTGTGAGTCTAATTTATTTCACTTATCGGTATGGACTCAAGTGGTATCCATTTACCTATAAAAATCTCGTTTATCCTTCTTTATGGCTGAGTATACTCCACTGTATAACATACCACATGCTTTTTTTATCCATTCCTTAATCAATGGGCATTTGGGTTATTTCTAAGATTTAGCCATCACCAAGTGTGCTTCTGTAGACATGGGTACATTTATCATTGCTGTGGTATGCTGTTGTTAGTTTTTCTGGGACGATACCCACAGGGAAATAGCTGCATCAAATGGGACCTCTAATCCTATTTCTTGAGGAATCTCCACACTAATTTTCACAATTGTTGTACCACTTTATACTCCCACTGACAGTGGAGAAAGGCTTCTTTCTCCTTACAGGTCTTCCAAAATTTGTTATTGGTTGATTTTTTCATAATAACTACACAATACTCCTCAAACTCTATTAGAATTGTCTCTAACTCACTCCAGGAGGTAAGTATTACTCTGGTACCAAAATCAAAGAAAGACCCAAACAAAAAGTAGAACTACAAGTTGATCTCCCTAATGAATATAGATGCAAAAAGCTTTAATAAGGTACTAGCAAACAGACCCAGCAAATAATTAATAATATTATACATTCATGACCAAGTGGGATTAATTTTAGGAAGGCAGGCATGGTTGAACATATGCAAATAAATAAATGTAACACACCATATCCATAGAGCCAAAGACAAAGATCACATAATCATCTCAATAGATTCAGGAAAAGCTTTTGACAAAGTCCAATACCCAACCATAGTAAAAGCCCTATGGAAATAGGAATAGCTGGCCTTTATCTCAACTGATAAAAGCCATCTATGAGAAACCAACATCATGCTAAATGGACAAAAACTGAAAGTGTTCACTCTAAAGTGAGAAACAAGACAACGATGTTCACTGTCACTTCTCCTATTCAATATAGTGCTGGAAACATCAGCTAGAACAATTAAACAAGAGAGAGCAATGGATAGGAAAACAGGAAATTACAATATCACAGATGACCAGATACACTATATAGAAGACCCCAAGAACTCCACCAAAAGACCTCTAGCTTTATTTACCAAATTCAGTTGTGTGACTGCATATAAAGTCAGCACTCATAAATCAATAGCATTTGTGTACACAAACAACAAATTTACTGAGAGAAACTAGGAAAATCACACTCCTTATAATAACATCCCCTCATAATGAAATACCTAGGAGTCACTCTTAACAGAGGAAGCAAAGGATCTAATATTGAAATTTACAGTACTCCTAAATGGGAGATTAAAGAGGATACCAGGAAATAAAAAGATATCCCTTGCTCATGGTTAGAAAGGACCAACATTGTTAAAGTGGCGATACTTTCAAAATTGCTGTATGGATTTAATGTAAAATACTACCAGTGTACCTCACAGAACCAGAAAAAAAAATTCCTAAGATTCATCTGGAACCAGAACAGAACTAGAATAGCAAAGGCAATCCTGAGTAACAAAGAATGTTCTTTATAACTTTTAATCTTTCTTTGGTTCTTACAGGATCTTTTAATAGTTGACTGCCATGTTGGTACAGTTAATTCTCTTCTCACCTTGGTTATTTTGTTTAGTTTTCTCTGGGGAAATTTGCTCACCTTTGTTTTTTTCATCCCTTTTATGGCATTCTTTTAGTTAGGCTAGTATATAAGTCCCACTAGCTTTTTCCTAAAAATAGCATCTTGTGAGATTAATCATGGGTGAAATTAACATTTAAATCAGTAGACTGGGTAAAGCCAGTTGGTCTGCCTAAAATATGACTGCAGGAAAAAGTTAATCCTTTCTGGAGAAGAGAGAATCGTATCTGCCTGACAGCTGTTAATGAGCAGCATCAACCTCTAGGATACACTGAACATCTCTAGTACAGAAGTCCTGAATCAGAAATGGGCCCCAAATTTGATTTTTTTGTAATAGAATCTTGTGATGCAGTTCAGATTGGCTTATGAACTCAATTCATTCCTGAGGGCTGGTTGTAATTCAGGTTGTCCACTGAAGGCCCAGGCTGCTCTACGCAGCCTTCAACGTCTTTCTCCTGTGCACAATCAGAGCTCTATATTCTTAGAGAGACATTTGTCTGAGATTACTGTGCTAACCTCATGTAGGAAAGGATGTTAGAATGTTCCTTCCAGTACTATTGAAGGGTGAAATCTGAATCTGAGACCATCCTATGTAACTGGAGGCTCCATTGTACTACCTTCAGTCTATTTTTTGTATTGTCATGATACAAAATGTTTTGCTTTTTTTTTAGTGTGTCTTTTAGCAACCTTTTCTCTGGGGCCTCAACTTGATAGGCCCTTTCTTTCTGGCCACACTGCAAATTTTTAAGCCCCTCAACTCTACTTCCTTTTTTTTTCTCCTGATTCTTACTATAGATCTGGCTAAAATCAGGCAGTAGTATCCATGCGACAGCCTGAATGTTAGACTGACTTAACTTTCCTCGACCAGATGAATTAGTATGCTATTCTTAATGTCAGCCTTTATCAAGTGCAGAAAGGTAGAGAAACTTTCTGCCAACATGTAACACCCTGGTCTCCAATACAATTTCCAGTGCAGCCTTTGTTTCCAGTGGAAACCTCTCGAGCCTGTCCTTTACTATTTGCATTCCTGTCAGCATTTTGATCTTCTATGCTTTGGCTGGAATCATCCATCCAACTCTGCTTGCAGCATTCTAGGGCTTCTGTAGCCTATGTGTCATGTTCAGGTCTTTCTAAACTCCTGTAAGCTAATTTCAAAAGATTCTGAGCCACACAGTTAGGTAGAGTCCCACTACTTTTCTTTAGTAGTTTTGTTGACTAAGACAAAATACTCAACACCTGTAAGGTTTATTTTGAATCATGCATTTTGGTGAATTCAGCTCATGGTTGGTTTCAAAGCACAAGTGGCATTGTGAAAGGGAGAGGCATAGTTCAGCTACCCACCCCATGGCAGCCAAGAACCAGAGAAAGGGGCAAGAGTGTATACTTTTGGGCTGGCCACACCGGTGGCAACCCACCTGCAACCAAGCTCCACCTCCTAATAGCACGTTTAATTACTGAACTCAGTAATGGATGGATCTGTTGGTTTTGCTCCTGATTTACAATCACCTTCCAAATACATGAGATTTTGGGGGAATTTTAGATTTAAGCCATAAGGTATCTGTATGAACACACATACACACACACACATGCACACATGCATGAATGCATGCATGCATGCACGCACACACACACATTTTGGAGCATTTTTTATGTTGGGCCTGTTGTAGTAGAGATGCTCAGTATGTGGTAGGGGCTGATATTTGGACTTGTTTAGATTTTATTTTTATTTATTTATTTTTTGTATTTTTGTTTTTGTTAGGGAAAGGTCAACAGGATTTATTTATTTTTTTTTTGTGTTTTTTTTTTAGGGAAAGGTCAATAGGGTGTTCAGGGTCTCACTGCTAGTTTGAACTTGTAGTGATCCTCTTGTTTACAGCCTCTAAGAGCTGGAATTACAGGCGCAGGCCGCCACAGCCAGCCTCAATTGCCATCTCAGTGTGTCTGGGGGTGGGGCTAGCACAGCAGGCTTGAACACCCCCCCCCCCCCCCGCCCCTGCACCTGCTTGCAGGCTCTTTAATCTGCTAAGCTATTTGGCAGGCCCTTGGTTTTACTTTTAAATGGGGAAGAATCAGGCTTCAAGTATGATTACCCTTGTTGGCTAGATTTTCTTCATAAAAATATGTTGTTTCTTTTTATTAGAAATAGATTACTTATTGAAAAGAATTCTCTCTTAAAATGATACCAAGAGTCTGGTATTGCAAAATTAAGTAAATCTCATGGCTTATTTTCATTCAATTTTATATCATAAAGTTGTCATTTTTTTTGCAAAGCATGTGAGTAAAGGCTATTTTCAATGTAGTCACATTTAAAGATATTCAAAATATCTGATGCTTCACATTTGGAATTGGTTGTTCAGGCATTATCCATGTTAGGAGATTTGCCTGGCAGCATGCGTAGTGATCAGAATCCTACCTTCTCAGCTCATGTTTCCATGGAAGTGTTTAGAGAAAATGTTGCCTGTCAGAAGTGGCTTATTGAATAATGAACTGAGCCAGAGAATCAACTTAGAAATCAGGTAAGAACAGGCCACTTGCCAAACTTATGTTCAAAAATGCACTATAAGTTGATCAGCATCCAGCTCCCATTTTTCTCAGTGTATCTATTTTATATCAAATGGGCTAACAAAGCTTATGTGGGTTATGATAAAGGACTAAGACAGTATCATTAGGACTGGCTCAGGATTCTGAAAACAGACTATAACCTCGGCTGCGAGTTGGCAATTTTCTTTTACTTGTTAATGGACTAAAGAATAGCAAAATGCAAGCATTAATATTCTGTAGTGAGCTGATTGTCATTTTATTTGTGACAAAAATGTAATAAAATCAAGTGAAAATTTCTAGCAAAGTGGTGTGATCTGAAACAAGTAAGGAATATTGCATTTGAGGTTTCTAAAATGTAATTTGGGAGGGATGGACCTTGAAGCCTCAGGAGTCAGTGCAGGTAGGAGTAGCCATGGGCTTTGCCATCCACTGACATGTCCTTGGGGATGACTCCCAGGGAGAGCACCAGTAGGAGGGCCATGCTGCTCAGTGGTCCTACTGTGGCCTCTTACTTGGAGTCCTTTCAGTGTCCTCTGAGGAGATGAATGAAGAAAAGTGCTTATGAAGATAGGAACAGCCTTCTTATAGTATTTATTCTTACCATTTGTTCTTCAATTTGCAGTAATATGGAACTCTTTGTAGAATATATTCTAGAGGTATCTTACAGGGAGGCAGGTGGGATGTGGGGCTTCCATGGCTCATTTCACCAAGTCAGTGTGGTGTGCGGAGGCCCAGTGGGCCCTCTTCTCTTTCAATTGACTGATTGACTATTCAATCCTTCCTTTACATGGGGCAGACACAAACACCTTTTTGCAAATAAAACATAGTAGGTTGTGGCTGTCTTTATATACTTATGTGGATTATTTACTTCTACATTCTAAAGCTGAAGGGTAAGCAAATTTAGTTTCTAGGTTCCCTGAGGCTTGCTTTCAGGAGGAACTTACACTTTTAGCATGACAGAAATTTAGATTTGCTTTCAGAGGGAGAGCGGTTGTCAGCCTCAGTTCTCATCACTTGAGAAACACACTTCAGCGTTGTCTGTGGGTGCTTGGTTTTTGCTGTACTGTGGGGTTCTGACTCCTGTGGCGTTTTGTGACTTGTAACACAGAATAATAGCCTTGTATTTCTGCCTGGTCTCATTTTCTGCTGGCTTGTTTCTCAGACTTCGTAAACACTAAGAAGTGCCAAGAGAAGTGCATGCAACCTGGACACAGCAGGCTCCAGCCACAGGGGTTGTGTCCCTTAGAACAGGAGCTGCAGGTGGACACCATTGCTGACTCAAGTCCTCATTTTGGGCCCATACACAGGGCTCTGTTCATGAGAGAAAAGCATTAGCTGGTGAGCATGAGCTACAGGGTCCTCATGGTCACTTGATTCCAGTTTTCTTCATATTTCTCCATAGTTGTTCACTCAAACTGGACTCTTCACTGTGCCAATAGTGGGGCGAGCACAGGCATTCTCTTGCCTCGGCCCTTTGGCACTCGCTGTGCCCTTGGCTATAGCTGAGAGCTAATGCCTTCCCCTTTCTCATATGTTTGGTGATGAGCTTCTGGGAGGTGAGCAGACCATGAGGTCTCAGTGAATTGATCTGCTGATAAGTGGGCTCCTGAGGAGAAGTGGGCCCTGAAGGAAGCGGCGGGTCACCAGGGCTGTGACTGGCAAGCTGTGCTGTGGTCCATGGCTTCTCTTTTCTCCTTCCACCTCTTGCTGCCATGGATTCAGCAGCTTTTCTCCACAATGCCCTTCTGCTGCTCCTTTTCGCCTTAGAGCCAGCCAGCTACAGGGCCAACACACTGGAAATTGCGAGCCAGTTTTGTCCCAGTTGCAGGAAAGTGATTGACACAGCCTCCCTCTGCAAAGCCCTTCTGCATCTCATATAGCTCTTTCTTGCTTCTTCATTTTCTTTTTCCAAATAGAAAAAAAGCACTGTTCACTTTTAGCATTTCTTTAACTTTTAGCAAGCAAAAATGACTATAGTTTGTAAATAGAAACACAACTAGTAAAAATGTAATCATACAACTAGAATGATGTCTTTGTTTTTAAGACTTTTATGATAAATGCTATGCCAAAGTGATAAACACATGATATTTCATGACAAACTTTGGGGGTAAGCATAAAACTGTGATCTGTGAGTTATTTTGGAGTAAACACTGAAGCTGTAAGCCTTGTGTTTCCAGGGCAAGAAGGAAACGGGTTAAGGCTTAGCTCCCAAAGCTCCTTTGCAATGAAGCCTTCTCTGGTCACTCTTCTGAAAATAGTCTCCCTCCACACCCAGCCATGGTGTCCTGCTCTATCCTCTTTCCATCCTGTGTTTCCCCTTGTAGTATTTATCACCAACTGTCTCATTTATGTTTTATTTAATTTCTAAATCTAATTTATTCACTCAAGAAACAGTATCACCCTGGCATGATGTTTGACCACTCAGTTAACTGTGGTACCCCAGAGCCTGCCACTCAGAGTAACTGTGCTTAGTGGGTATTTGGGGCTTAGCAAATACATGTTGAAAGATGCTTATTGGGGTAGAAGGATGGAAATATAGAAAGTTGGGTAGTCAAATGGGTAGTTGGATAGATGAATGAATAAATGGGTGACTGGAAATGTGGATAGATGGATGGATATATAGATGGATGGAAGGGTATATGGTTAGTTGGATGGATGGATTTTTGACAATCATTGTCATTCTTGATATCATCCATGAGTCTAACAGATGTTTACACTGAGACCAGATAAGCCACGGGGCATGCCTCTTTCTCAGATTAGTTCTTCCTAGTTCTCAGGCCCAAATGATTGCCAGTGCTCGGCACACACACGCAGCAGCCAGCCCTTCCTTGCTCAAACAGCTGTAGCGGGAGCCGAGGACAGTGATTCTGCATGGGTAGGAATCTTTTGGGAGTGACTTCTTTACCTGGGTGAGCACACTATTCTTTCATTGGGAAGTTCTTTCATTTTCTCATTTAATGATCTAGATTTTCTTGCTCTGGTGCAGTGATTGATTCATTTTAACTTGTAGCACAAGATAAAACTTTTTAAAATGTTACAGGAGAGTTGTGTGGGACATATCTTAGAAAATACTTTCTGCATTCTTATCTTAGTGTGTGAACATTTGGGTTTTGTTTGTTGATAACTATTAGTTGCTTTATTTCAGTAATCAGTACTGCCATAAAAAGGACAAGTAATGATCCATTTGAATCTGTCCTCTAATTTGTAGTTAGACTTTTGTACTAGGCACTATCATGTACATACATTTGTTATATTTTCCCTACTCTTTGGTGGTCTTATTGTCAGATAATTTATTCTTTCTAGTAGACTTAGCTTTAGGCAGCATATTTTTTTTAAAAGTTCAAATTGTTTTGAGAGTGGTTTTCTTATAATTTATCATAGGCTTTCAGCACCCACACAGAAGAAGTAACACTTTTGTCTTTAAGGATAGCTCTGACCATGTGTCTTGTAAATACTGGGCTGTTGTGTAGGGAGATGATTTTCTCTGAGGCATCAGCACTGATGCTCTGTGGGGTTCCTGCTGGCTCCATGAAATGACCGTGGGCTCTTGTGTTTTTCCAGTTGTACACTTCGGTTTTATTTTGTTTTTCCATGACTGCTCGCTATCATGTCTTACTGTAGTACATGTGCCTCAGGTCTATGCTTTCTCTTGGGTCTTTTATCTTTCTGTTTCAGTGCTTTCTGTTTGCTGTGCACCTGGAAGCTACAACACAGTCCTGCAGGAACATATTTCATTTAAGAAAAGGCTAAGTCTTCTGAGAGTAAGCTAGGAATTAAGGAGGTGCTGTACTGCAGTAATTCCAGAAGCAGCCCATGGTTTGTTTTGCCCTATAAGGTTCTTGGCTTGTGTATTTGGTTTATTTTATTCCTCATTGATTACTATGCTGGATGTGCTAGGAACATATGGAATTGAAATGAACGTTCTTGCTTTTCCCATAACTGTTTTGTGCATAAAGAAATAGAATTAATTCTCAGAGTGTTGGATGGATCACCTCCTGGTCTTTGCGTAAATTCCTTAATCCAACGTTGCTTAAATCCCGAGCATTGGCACAAAACCCATATACATCCTTATGTATAATTTAAATCTTCTCTAGATTACTTATACTACCTAATGCAGTACAAATGCTATGCAAATAGTTGTTCTACTGTTGTTTAGGGAATAATGGCAAGGAAGACGGTCTACATGTTCAGTTTGGCTATAATTTCCTTTCTTTCTCCAAATATTTTTGATTCACAAATATTTGCTGGAATACATAGATGCAGAACCTATAGACATAGAGGAATAACTATATAACATGAGAACTTCCTATGCCAGCCCCGACCCGACCCGCTGCTAGCGAAGCCCGCGCGCCGGCCGCGGGTAAGCTGCCTCCGCCCCTCTGCCCTTCCTCTGTGTTCCTGCGACTAATTCCTGTTCCAGCCCTG
>PVJA010043880.1:0-16452 GCA_004027025.1 Myocastor coypus | reverse complement strand
AAGCTAGATTAGTATGCTGAGCTGTAAAAGGTTTAAATCAACAGCTTTTTTTTTTTTTTGTCTTTTTGAGACAGGGTCTCGCTATGAAGTTCAGGCTGGCCTTGAGCTCACTTTGGTAGCCCAGGCTGGTCTCGAACTCACACCGATCCTCCAGTCTCAGCCTCCCGAGTGCTGGGATTACAGGCGTGAGCCACCACGCCCGGCTTCAACAGCTTTTGACATTGCCAGTTCTGCCAATAATCCATTCTGATTATGGAATGCTGGACTATGTGTACAACTACTTGCTCTTAGTTCAGTGAGAATAAATTTTTTGTATCAGCAATGATTAGAAAAATGATCATGTCTATATCCTGTGCTCTATATAACTACTATGAGAACAAAGATATGCATTGTATCAATTATTGGGAATGTACTACTAATGTGTTTTTGAAAAGATCACATTGTTTTTTCTTATTAAAAGAAAAAATAATAAAATAAAAATTTTAAATGCTAAAAAATTTTTTTAAAGTAAGATTTTTCTCAATCCCAGAAATCCATCCTGGCTGATCGATAAAGGAGCAAAGATCAAGAAACTCTCTTTTTTACTTCCTGAACTTACATTTTTTACTTGTTTTTAATGCACACACACATATATCTTGAAAATATTTCATGTATAAATTGTACTGACTTTGAGCTAAGAATTTACCTTGCCTAAAAATAAAAAGTCAACTTAATTGGAAAGAAAAAATCGAAGGTGGGTCACAAGTCAAGCTCAGCCTGGACAATTTAGCATTTAGCAGGATTGTCTCAAAATAAAGAATTAAGAAAAGGATAGGAGATGTAGCTCAGTAAGAAGGTCCTGAGCTCAATCAACACACACACACACACACACACACACACACACACATCAATAAAGAGAATACATAAAGAATTATAAAAACTAATATTGTTCTAATAATGGCCTGTAACTCTAAGTTATTTACATGGTTTAAGACATAAACATTGAAAAAGTTATCAGTCTACAAGATAGCATTATACACTTAGATTTTTTTAAAGAGTGGCATATTGCAGTTTGAACTATATATATATATATATATATATATATATAGTTTATATGTATATATATACATATAAACTTTATTTATTATTTTTTTATGTTATGGTTGGCTCAGCCTGCCGTGGTGGTGGAACTGGTGCAGCATGTGATGCTGGGGATTGAACACAGTCCCTGTGGTTGCCTAAGCTTGTGTAAGCAGGTGCTTTAGACCACCAAGCTGTCTCACCAGCCCCTATACATTTAGTTTATAATACTACATTTTTCTACATCATGTAAGAGACATATGTAAAAGAATTAATTTACATTTTTGGCACACAATGTGTACAAGTATAATTTTGTGAAATCAAACTAAAAGAGGTTGAGAAAGAGCTGTAAAGGAGCAGCAGAAATTTTATGCTATTAAAGCTAATCTGGCATGAATTCAAATTATAGTGTTATAACCACAGGATGTTAAATGTAATCCCCATGGCAACCAGAAAGAAAAGCCATAAAATGTATATAGAAGAAAATGCAAAATGACTCAACATTTTACTATAAAAAATAAACTACACACAAAAGAAGACACTGAAGCAGGATATGAGGGGAAAAAAGATATTAGACATATGGGAAATGGAACAAAATAAATCTATCCCACTAATTAGAAGTAAACAGATCAAATCTCCAGTGAAAAGCCTAAATTGGAAGGATGGATAAAAATACAGTCTATCTATATGCCACCTACAAGAGCTTTATTTTATTTATTTTGACTTCCATTTATCATTTATTACATGTTGCAACACATAATGATTGCATTTATCACAGGGAGTTGGCAGACATACATGGCACCTCTTAATTCTTTTTGTGTCCCCCTGTGCCTCCCATTTCTCTCAGCTTCTTTCAGCTCTTTCTTCCTCCCCATTTGAAAAACATCTCCCTACCTCTTATCATCCATCTTTTGTTTAGCGCTCTCTTTCCTCTCTCTCTCTCTCTCTCTCTATATATATATATATATATACATAAATATATACATATATATACATATATATGTATATATATATTTGTATTTTTAGGGAAATACATATAGGGTGTTCAGGGTCTCCCTACTTGATCAGACTTGTAGTGATCTGCCTGTTTTCAGTCTCCCAAGAGCTGAGATTACAGACACATGCCACTATGCCCAGTCTTAATTGCTAGCAATGCAGGGCCAGGGATTGAGCCCCTGGCCCCTGTGCTTGCTTGTCAGTGTTTTAATGCACTGAGCTACTTATATTTTTTTCTCATAAAAAGGTAACTATGCAATATTTAAGCCTGTGTGTCTGATTTATTTTGCTTAATATTGCTATCTCAAATTGCACACATTTACCTATTAATAACTCAAGTTTACCCTTTGGTACCAGGGATCAAACTCAGGACCTTGTGCTTGCTAAGCAGGCACTTATGCCACTGAACTATCTCCCTGGGCCCTACCCTTCTTTATAGCAGAGTAATATTTCAATGTGTATAAACACTCTTTATCCTCTCATCTGTTGATGGGCATAGAGGCTATTTCCAATAGTTAGCTATTGTGACAGTCAGTGCTTACCAGAGAAAGAGATATACAAGAATGTATGAGATAGGCTTACTATGGTTGCCCACAGAGTCAGGTTTGGAAGAGTGCAAAAGGGCTCTCTGCATGCTGGAAAGCCAAAGACCTGCTTAAGGCCTGGCACTTACGGTAGTGTCCCAGGCAAGCCCACATTGGAAGGCCCAAGGGTCTGTGTAGGAAGGATGAAGAGTCTGCAATGGAACCCAGGAGACAGCATCAAGGGGAAGGTGAAGACTGGTGCTCTTCTGAAGCAACAGTGAGCCTTCTTCATTTCCCTTTTATATCATTCAGGCTATCCAGCCTGTTGCTCGATGCCATGCACAGTAGCGTGGGTCTTCTCTCTTCATTAATTCCCTACAGTTACACCCAGAACTATGTTGATTCAGTTTAGGTGGGCATTTCTTACTCACGTTAACATGATCAGTTAACTAGTACAGCTATTATAAATTGTGCTGCTGTAAACATGGATGTAAATGTAACACTTTAATATGAGGTCATTAACTCTTCCTGGAAGATACCTAGAAAGAAATAACTGGGTGAAATGGATTCTGATAATGGCCAGTGATGCTGAGCTTTTTTCATGTATACTTTTCTGAAACATCCTCTGGGGGTACTAACTATTGGCCTCTATCTCCATTGTAGGATCTAAGCACCTCAACTTGATTGGGAAGAGGGCTTGCAGCTTACTTGGCCCAGTACCCAGTTCTCTTGGAATGCACTGAAGTACAGTTTATGACTCCAAGGCAATCTGAAAATTGACACAAAGAGAGTCAGTTGATAGCAACAACTATGTGATCTTGGTTCTAGTGATAAAATCAGCAATAATAGCATCCAGTACAAACTGGATATTAAGAAAACCTAAGAACCAATAATGTGCCATCCTTAACTGTAAAAAAAAAAAAAAAAGAGAGAGAGAGAGAGAGAGATCTACAAACCATATGTTGACTTATAGAAAATGCCAAGAGGAATAACTGCATGTTCAAAAGTAGTAAAATATAGTTAAGTATCAGAAGATTCATAGATTCTTAATGCTTAATGGTTACACTATTAAGCCTAGAAAGAGGGAGAATGATAGAGGCATGAAAAAGTAAAACTTCAACAATTAAGTAATGGAAGACAAGAAAAAGGTGATAAAAAGTGGGGGGGACTGGGGAGATAGCTCAGGGGCACATGTGCCTGCCTGGTAAGTACAAGATCCCTAGTTTGATCCCTGGTTCCACAAAAAAAAAAAAACCACTGTGTAGGGCAGCAGTGGCAGGCCGCCAAAATGAACAATCTGGTTTAAAAAATGGGCAAAAGTTCTAAACAATAGTAGCATAACCAAGATGACTAAAGGGGGCTGGGGAGATGATTTGGTTGTCTAAGCACCTGCCTGGCAAATTCAAGGACCTGGCTTCAATTCCTGGTATTGTATGCTATTCCAGCCCCAAACCAAATCCCAGCTTTGGGGAAGCTAAGACAGGAGGAGCACTATGAGTTTGAGTTGCATAGTGTGACCCTCTACCAAATAACTAAATTGTTTTTTTTTTTTTTTAAGTTGACAAAATAAGAATCCTCAGACTCACTTTCACTCAAGAGTTTCAACATCAACACATGGACAGTTTTACTTTCTGCAAAACTCAGAGACGAGTTAAGAGGCTTCTGCAACTGGAACAAACATGAAGCCGGTCATACTGAAGTGGTAAGAAAACTTACAACACTCTCTCACCTTCTTCCTAACCCTGGACCCAAGCCAGATGAACAAAAGGAAATCCCCAGGACTGAGCTTCTTCTTGATGATAAAGGAGAACACTGGGCTATGTATTCTACTGTCCTACTTTTCTATAGAAAAGTGGATGCACCTTGAGACCATAACATTAGGTGAAAAAATCAGACACATGGGTTTAAATATTGTATGGCTTCTCTCATATGAGAAGCCCAAAGTATATAAAATATAAATAACAAAATAAAAGATTAGGCCATAAGAAACAAAGAGCTTAATCATTTGCAAATGGAAAAAAGTAACTAGGGATGGAAGAAGGGGGGAAGAAGAAAAAGGTGGGGAAAATAGAAAGAATTAATATGTTAGGTACGTGTATCAATTTCCCACAATGAATATAATCATTATATACTATGAACAGACTGTGGTAGATTGACAACTGGTGGTCATGATAGTCAACTTGCAACACCCAGTTGAAGTGAGACAGTGTGGTTCTGGGTGTGGGAGGCCCACCTGAGGATTGGTGCTGGCAGCATAAGAACCAGAGAAAAAGGAAAGATATAGGGAGCTATTGGTTTTCCTGGAGAAGCTTGTTGTGCTGCTTTCCTGATGAATGTGGCTATTTCCATCATCAACGGAGCTCAGGGCCTTCTTGTCTCTTAGGAATGGTTGCAGTGCACTTTGGGGAAGCTCTGGTCCTTCACGTTGGGCACCACTTTTTGACTCTAGAGGGGGAAGACAGTGCACTGTTCAGCCTCCTGGAGAAGCTGATCACATTGGCTTTCCTGATGGAAATTCAGCTTTCTTCATCATCAGAGGAGCTTGATACCTCACTGTTGCTGAAGATGGCTTGTGGTATTTCTTGGGGGAGCTCTGGTTCTTATCTTGAGCATTGCTTCTTGGCTCCAGTGCAGATCCCTCAGCCTGCTAGCACAGATCTTTCATCCTGCTGGCACAGATTTTCTAGCTTCAACCACTGACCTTTGGGCCTTCCCAGAGCAGGTTTGTGAAACAGGGTTCCTGGTTCATGGGCTCTTGGTCTCCAGTTGGATTCATGGGGTGAGCATTGCCATGGGCTCTGAGTCTTCAGCTGGACTCATGCAGACCATTACCATGGGTTCCAGGCCCTCAGCTGGATTCTTTGGTCTTTAGTGTGTAGAGAAATTTCCTGCACTCTTTTTGTATGTGATTCTTTTGGTGACTATTATAAAAATAATTCTATAAATTGTGTCCCATACTATCCCCCTTATAAAACCCCAAACTACAACAAAATTCTTTTTAAAAATTTCTCCCATTGCAAAAGGGCTTCCTAGGGAAGATTTTTCACATCTGAGCACTGATAGGAAAGAGCCCCAGATGGGAAGTTGCTGAGAATAAAGGCATAGATTATAGTAGTATGCACTCAGTGGCTCTAGCCTTTCCCCCAGGCTCAACATACTTGTGAAACCCTAAACTCCAGCCTCTTTGTGGGTGGCAAATGTGGGAGCATTCTTCCAACTGAGTGTGTGGAGTATTTCATGAGGAGCTGGCTTTTACCATAACTATCTCAGAGTGCTGACAGTACAGACGAACTCCACAAGAGGTGGGAGCCCAAGCCTCACTCTGCCTCAGTGCAACAGCCCCAAGAAAATGGACAGTCCCCAGCTTCTCCCTAAGAAGGAAAAGACAAGACTGAACACATCAAATGTCCACACTATGGGGGAGAGCTGCCCCCAAAGAGAAAATGACTTCTGCTTCAACTGTCTTACAGTACCAACTGATTCAGCACGTTCTCTGTGGCTGGGAACGGGGAGGGAAAAGCAAGAAAACACATAAGGAGTGGGCCAAGTGCTGCTGCAGCAAAAGAACTACAGATACATCTGCTTAGGCACAGCACAGTGACCAGGAATGGGTCCCCAGCACCACATGCTGTGCTGGCGCTGCCCTTGCGGGGAGCTGAGGCGACAACTGAGACTGGGTGTGGTGGCAAGCATCTATAATCCCAGATCTTGTGGGCTGAAAACAGGAGGATCACTACGAGTCTGATCTGTGCAGTGAGACCCTGTAGACCCTGTAGACCCTGTACTAAAATACATTACAAAAAACAAAAAACAAAAAACAAAAAAAAACTACAGGATAGTAGAAAAACCTCTCAGAAAAGTGAGATTATGCTTTCCTGAAAATAGAACTATGTAGCTTTTACTGTTTTTAATGTGAAAATATCTGCTCTCCTATATATCATTCTTTTGTTGTCAACACTGCTATCTGTGGTCTGAAATTTCACAGTTCTTGTTATTTGTTAAATGCTAAAATCCTATGAGTAGGTTTCAGATTACTGCTCTTGATTCTTCATTCTTATTTAATTCAATAAAACTTTTTGATGTGTGTATATATGACATGCACGACAATATTTACTACTATGTTATCAATTGTATGAAAGTTATGAACATAATACTTTTTATTTCATATAAAAGTGATGTAAGACAAATAAAATAAAAATAAAGACTATGCTCCTTTAAAAAAAAAAAAAAGAAAGAAAAATAGAACTAAAGTTCTAGCAGGCTGATTGGTGGAAGTTGCCCACTGTATAGTGTCAGCTGAAAAATTAAGAGAAGTTGATGTTTCTTTAAATGTGCAACCATCAACAAAACATAACAAAAATGTAAAGAAACAGGAAAATATGACCCAATAGAAAAACACAAATCTCAAGAAACCAGTCCTACAGATATAGAGACACATAAGTTATCTGACAAAGAATTCAACACTAGCACCATAGAACACTCAATAAACTCATGAAAAGAACACATACATAAGTGAATATCTCAAAAAATGGAAATTATTTCTAAAACAGCTTTTTTTCTAGTAAGCAAGAAGAGTCAGCTTTCTGTCGCTGAAACAAAATACCAGACACATAAAACTTAAAGGAAGAAGTTTTTCATTTGGCTGATGGTTTCAGATAGTTCAGTCCAGGGTCAGTTGGCTCCAAGGTAGCAACATCATGGCAGAAGGGCATGGCAGAGGAAAGCTGCCCCCAGAAGCAGAGGGAGATGGGGGAGCTTGAGACAGGAGACAGACTGTGCCAAGCACAGCTTCAGTGACATTCTTCCTCCGGCTGGGTCCCACCTCCTTACAGTGCATTCAACTGAACCATCAATGAATGGCTAACCCATTGATGATATTCCTGCCCTGTGCTCTGATCATCTCTCCAAAGTCCACTCTGGACACAGAGATCCTGTGGGAGACATTTTTTTTATCCAAACCACAATAGTAACTGACCTGAAACATTCACTAGGAAGATTCTATGCTACTTGATCAAGCAGCAGAAAAACAATTAGATATTCAAAGGCAGGTCATTCGAAATTATCTGGCGAGAAGAACAAAGAGAAAAGGAAATGAAAAAGATGGAAGAAATCTTCCTTTGTCCTTCAGTCTTTTTTCTAATTTCTTCCTTTTTGTTTTTCTCCCTGACCCTTTTTTTTTTTTTTTTTTTTTTTTGGTCTTTTTGAGAGACAGGGTCTCGCTATGCAGTTCAGTTCAGGCTGGCCTTCAGCTCACTTTGTAGCCCAGGCTGATCTCAAACTTGCACTGATCCTCCTGCTGCCCAAGTTCTGGGATTACAGGTGTGCACTACCACACCCAGCCCTAATCCTTTTAAATCGTCTCCTCTGAGGGTAAAATTACCATGTTAAAGGCTTATTTTCTGTATACAATTTTCTGTTTCATTTTATTTTATTTTTATTTTTTTAAATTTTATTTTATTTTTTATGTTATGGCCGGCTCAGCCTGCTCTGGAGGAGGGGCTGGCGCAGCATGTGGTGCTGGGGATTGAACCGCAGTCCTTGTAGTTGCCTAAGCTTGCTTAAGGAGATGCTTTAGACCCCTGAGCCATCTTACCAGCCCCTTCTGTTTCATCTTAGATTTTGTTATATAATCACAAATCTAGTTTATATGGTTAAAGGTTGCAAATTAATAGTTAGCAAAGTTTGCTGTGTTTGATGCTATTGGCATTATTGGTTGTACTACTCTACCCAAGGCAACATAATTATAATCTCTTGTCCTTCCTGGTATACCAAGAGTAAGATTGCCTAAAGTTCATAAACGATACTATAAGCCTGAGACAAAATACCAGGGGCTAGGCAAAGTAGGCAGCAACTTTCATCCTCAATAAATAAAAAGACAAGATCTTGCAAGAGATCCAAAAGCCAATGATATGTGGAAGACACTTCTGAGAAGTAGTCATTTTCTAAGGATTCTAAATATTAGCAACAAAGCTACTTACCATAACAATCTCCAATCATTAATGCAGGAATTAAGTGAAAAATAAGAGAGAAAATGGAAAGACACTTAAACAAGATGCAATTCCAGACATGTAGGTTACCAAAAGCAAACTCAGGCGGCAATGAGTTGTAATAATTTGAAAGCTAGCCACCTGGACTCTCTTAAGTGGTAACAGTAAAAGTAACAAAGCAGATGAATAAGACTCTAGAAAAAAATTCATATGAGAAAGGATGTCTCATATAACTATGGAGAAGGTGACTATAATGGAAGACATGTCTAGTAATACTAGAGTAGGTATAGATAAGAAAACAATAGAGGCACCTAAGAAAATGATGGAAACCATGAATCCTAACAAAGGAAAGAAGTGGAATTCATGAGACAGATTCAAACAGCTATCCAGGAGATTAAAACTTTCACTGACAGTATACAGAGCAGAACGAGCCAATGTGAGGGTAGAATCTCAGATATGGAAGACAGAATTGCAGTGAACTATTATGAAAAGAAAAATTTGTTTCTTTTTTTTTTTTTTGAATACTACTCAGCCTTTTAAAAAATTTTTTTAAAAGAAAAATTTCTTTAAAAAAGCAAAACACCATGAAAAGTCAATCCAACAGGTGCTAGGTGATGCAAAGAAGAGTAACATAAGGTTGTTCAGCATCAGTGAAAAAGCAGAAGACTGCAAAAAAAATATTTAACTCTTGTTCACAGAAGAAAACTTCCCAGGCAGGGTAGAATAATTTGACATATAGGTAAGCAAAGCATATACAACTCTAACTAGCTATGATATAAAAGAAAAAACCTATATCAAGGCATATAATAGTCAAGATTCCAGGAATTCAACACAAGAACGGAATATTTTGCTTAAGAAAAGAAACAAATAACTCATAAAAGAACATCCATCAGAAACACAGTAGACTCCTCAACACAAATTCTCAAAATCCAGAAGAGCTTGTAATGAAGTATTTCTATCTCTAAAAGAAAACAATTTCCAACCCAGATTGGTGTTGTAGCCTGCAAAACTATCTTTCAAAATTAATGGAAAAATAAGACATTTCCATGACAAAGAATATCTGAGGAAATTCATGAACACAAAATGAGAACTGAGGGTCAGTAGAATAGATAGATGTAGAAGGGGCTGGGGAGATAGCTCAGTAAGATAAGTGCTTGCCTGGCTCAAAAAAAAAAAAAAAAAATCAGATAGATGTGGAAACAACTCCAGACATACTCAGCCACTTTATCTTTATTTTATTTTTATTTATTTATTTATTTTTTTTGTGGTGGGACCAGGGTTCGAACTCACGACCTTGCACTTGCCCAGCAGGCACTTGTGCCTCGGAGCTATCTCCCCAGCCCCTATTTTATTTTATTTTATTTTTTTCTGTATTTAGGGCAGGATCTACAAGGTATTCAGGGTCTCACTACATAGATTAGACTCATAGTGATTCTCCTGATTACAGCCTCCCAAATGCTGGGATTAAAGGGGTGTACCACCACATCCAGTCTCATTCCACATCTCAGTATGCCCTGGGGGTGGGGCTTACACTACACACTGGGTATTGGGTCCTGGCCGCTGTGCTCCACCTAAGCAGGGGCTTTAGTCTGCTGAGTTATCAGGCTGGCCCTTAGCCACCTTGTCTTTGATAAAGGAGCCAAATATCCACTGGAAGAAAGTTAGCTTCTTTAATAAATGGTACCAAAATCCTGGCTTTCCATATGCCAAAGATTAAAATAAGACCTGTATCTTCCACCATGCACTAAGCTAAAATCAAAATAGATCAAAGACCTAAATATTCAAACAGAAATATTAAATCTGCTAGAAGATAATATAGTAAAACTCTTGATGATATTGGTGTAGGTAAAGACTATGAGTAAAACCCCAATTGTAATAAAGAATCAGCAATGGAGAGCTCATCTTATTAAAAGGCTTTTGCACAGCCAGGGAAACCATCAACAGAGTGAAGATAGACAACCCACTATGTGGAAAAAAATACCTTTCCCAGCTGTTTCTCAGACAAAGGATTATTATCTAGAATATAAAGAACTAAGAAAAAAATCAGACCACTCACATTTAAATATCCAATCCAAGAATGGGCATCTAAAATAAATAGATGCCGGGCGTGGTGGCGCACGCCTGTAATCCTAGCACTTGGGAGGCTGAGACAGGAGGATCAAAGTGAGTTCGAGACCAGCCTGGGCTACAAAAGTGAGCTCAAGGCCAGCCTGAACTGCATAGCGAGACCCTGTCTCAAAAAGACAAAAATAAATAAATAAATAAATAAATAAATAAAAATAAAATAAATAAATAGATGCTTCTCAAATGAAATGTAGAAATAACAAATAAATACATTAAAAAAAAGTTTGATATCACTGGTCACTTGAGAAATGCAAGTTGAAACAACACTAAGATTCCATCTCACTCCAAAAAGTATGGCTATCAAAAAATCAACCAGTAACAAATGCTGGCAGGGCTGTGGGGAAAAGGAACCCTTCTCCATTGTTGGTGGGAGCATAGATTGGTGCAATCACTGTGGAAATCAGTATGGGGAATATATCTGCCTCTGCTCTCTTTCGATTTCCTTGTTGTTATGGTTTATGTCTAGTTATCCCCCAAAGCCTCATGCAATCATGGGGCGTGGCTTCTAAAGATTGAGACTTGATCCCTGGGATTGTGTTGCAGTGCTGATAGGATTATTGGTCTGAGTAAGGCTGAGACTATGGGTGTGGTCTAGGGCAGATATCCTCAGGTGGAGAGCCTGAATGTAATATAAAGAGCGACAGAGAGACAGACTAGAGCTGTTGCCTTTGCTCTGCTGCCCTATTTGGTTGGCTACCTCTGCCACCATTTTGTTGCTGTTCTGCCACCATGAACTGGCTGCTCTCTGCTCTGTTCCACTCAGCCTTGGGCCAGTCGAATATGGACTGAAACCTCCAACAACTGTGAGCAAATAAACCTTTCCTTCCTTCATTTTGAGTGTTGGGTATTTGTCCCAGCAACGAGTGAAAAGTAACTAAGACACTTGTCTATGTAGTATCTTTTCCTTCCCTTCACTTTGTCTTAAAATCGAATGTAAGACTCTTGTAGACAGCACATGATTTGATCTTGTTTTAATTCATCCAGCCATACCTATAGCATTTGATGGAATATTTTATAAACCTACACTTCATAATTGACAGGTAGGCAGTTACTGGCATTTTGCTAATTTTCTTGTGGCTGTTCTGCAGATGGCTTCTTGATTCTTCTTGGTCTTTCTTTTTGATTTAGCTTTTCCTACAGTGGCATGCTCTATTCCTTTCTCTTGTGGCTTTTCCACTCCCACAAGGCTTGTGTAAGCCACTTATGCTAATATCAGTCTGCTTAAAGCTGACAATAACTCACCCTTGATACTTTCACTTCTTTGTTTAGTAAGTTGTTTCTGATGTCACAATTTATATCTTTGTAGATTGTGTATCTATTAACATTATTTAGCTGCAGTCATTTTAGTAGTTGTATATTTTAACCGATAAACTAGAGTTAAAATATCTGTACACATCATTGCAATATTAAAGTTTTCTGATGTTATTTTTACTTTTACCACTGAGATTTACATTTTCATGTCTTCATACTACTAATGAGTGACCTTTTGGTTCAGTTTAAAGACATCCCAGCAGCGTTTCTTTAAAAGAAAATCTAATGATTATACACTTTCTCAGTTTTTGTCTAAGAAAATCATCTTGCTTTTACTTTGCAACGTAAAGGTTATCTGGGATCTTTCTTTTCTTTTCCTTCCTTCCTTCTTTTTTTTTTTTTTTTTTGAGACAAGGTTTCACTATGCAGTTAAGGCTGGACTTTTTGTCTATCTAAAGTTTGAATAATTGTCTCATCCTTTCCTGGCCTGTAAAATTCTGCTGAAATATCTACTGATCATCTTTTTGAGGTTCTTTTGTTTATGAAAGTCCGCTTCTCTCTTGCTTCTTTGAATAAACTTTCTATTTGTTTTTTGCCAGATTGATAGACATGTGTTGGTAAAATTCTCTTTGGACTAAATCTCTTTGGAGATCTCAAATTTGGGAAATTTTAAGCCACTTTATCTTTAGGTATTTTATTTCTTTCACTCTTGCTTCTCCATCAGAAAGTTACAGATTTTATTTCTTTTGATGGTTTCTCATAAATCCTGTAGGCATTCATCATTCCTCTTTATTCTTTTTTTCCATTTTCCTCCTCAGCCTGGGTAGTTTCAAGTGAGCTGTCTTCAAGGTCATAAATTCTTTGGTTTAATAAACTCTTTTTAGGCATTTTCCATTTCATTAATTGCATTCTTTGACTCCAGAATTTGCACTTAGTCCTTCTTTTTGTTTAACTCACTTTACTTCTTAATTTGTCTATATAGGATTTTTGTTGTTGTTGTTTTGTAGGGGGAGTCTGATTGTCTTCAGTTATTTGTCTGAGTTCTTGTAGCTTTCTGAGTTTTATTATGATAATTATTTTTAATAATAATACAGACAATATTTAGATTTCCATTTCTTTAGGATCAGTTCCTAAAAATTTGTTTCTTTTGGTATTACAATGTCTGCCCCATTCTTCATATCCACAGCCTTGCTACAAAAGCTAGTGTTTTTGTTTATTTTGGTTTTTTGAGACAAGGTCTCACTACACAGTTTGGGCTGACCTTGTGCTCACTTCTGTAGCCCCCACACTAATTTTGAACTCCAAGCAATCCTCCTGTCTCAATGTTCCCAGCACTGGGATTACAGGTGTGTGACACCGTGCCTAGTTCCTGGAATAGCACAGCATCAGGGCCAAAAAACCCAGTGCATTTGAAGGTGAAAATCTTTCTTACTGTTTTACAGACTGATGTTACCAGATCAATGGTTCTACCTCCAGTATCACCAATGGGCTGGGCTGGAGCCGATTATAACGTCCAGGTTTGCAGTTGGGCCTGTGTTTTGCAGGCCTATTACTGTAATTATATTTATTTTATTTTTTCTTGTTTCAGAGCTTTGTTTGTTTATTTATTTATTTTTATGGCTGGCTCAGCCTGCCCTGAGGACAGGGCTGGCGCAGCATGTGATGCCAGGGATTGAACCGCGGTCCCTGCAGCCTCTTTCCTAAGCAGGCACACCACTGAACCATCCTGCCGGGCCCTATTACTGTAATTATAGATGGGCATAATTCCTGTCAAAAACCCAGATGGGATGCCTTCCTCCAGGGTAACAGTCCAGCAGGGCCACTTTTCATGAGGCCATATTGTGTGTGTGTGTGTGTGTGTGTGTGTGAGAGAGAGAGAGAGAGAGAGATCAGAAATTACACCCAGGACCTTTGCACAGAAGTACTTCCCAGTCTATTTTATTTTGTTTTTGAGACAATCTTGCAAAGTCACACAAGCTGGGTTCAAACTTGTGATCCTCCTGCTTCAACTTTGCAGAGTGCTGGGATTACAGGTGTGTGATGCTACACTTGGCTTTCAAGTCCAAAGTTGAGGCCACAGACAGCAGGCCTGTATGTAGCAGGCGTGCATACACATATAATTCCCAGTGGGTCCTTATATGGGTAGGGCTACTCCAGGACTTGGAGAGCAGGAATGAAACTGAGTCACAGGGCTGCTTGAGCTGGGAACTACTTCTATGATCCTGTCACTGATAGCTCTGCTAGTGTGTTTTCTGCCAGTTCCTTGGGTGGGCAGGACTGTCTCTGATCTACAGCAAAGAGTGGTACCAAGTATGAAGATTTCTTCAGCATTCAAAGCCATAATTGAGATAGTGGGCCTAGTTGTAAGGTTACAGGTGGGTTCCTTGGTAGGTAGGACTAAGGGTAGGCTTAGACTGGGGAGCAGGGCCAATTCAAGATCCACAGTTGGTCCTCAGCTGGCAGAATTGTGACTAGAAAGATGGATTGTTCTAGTTTCAAATGGGCCCCTTGGTAAATAGGGCTGGTTTCAGGGCTATAAAAAGTGAGACTGGAGCAGAGTCCTAAAGGGCAGCAGGACACCTTTAGTTATGTGTAGTGATCCAACTATTGGAATATAAGCCTGCTTTCTCCAGGAAGTTCTCCTGAGTCTTAGACCTTACTAGGATTTTGCAGCTCCTACCTGGATCCCAGAGCTCCCACTCAGACATTGTATTTGGTAACTGGCTGTCTCGTCATTGTATAGAAGGACACAGGCCATGAACTTCTTATTCCAATCTCTTACTAATGCCCAAGGAAACTTTTTCAATAATTTTTTTTTTGAGACAGGGTCTTGCTATGCAGTGGCTGGCCTTGAGCTCACTTTTGTAGCCCAGGCTGGTCTTGAACTCACACCAATCCTCCTGCCTCAGCCTCCCAAGTGCTGGGATTACAGGCGTGAGCCACCATGCCCAGCTCAATAATTTTTGCACAATAAGTCTATTAACAATAAATTAAATCAAATTTTGTTATCTAAAAGGTACTTATTTCTTGAGGCTGGGGAGATAGCTTAGTAGAATAAGTGCTTGCCTGGCAAGCGCAAAGTCCTGAGTTCAATCCCTGGAACCAACAAATAAATAAATAAATAAATAAATAAATAAATAAATAATTATTTCTTTCTAAGATTTTTATTTTATTTATCTTTTATTTTAGTACAGGGCCTATAGGGTCTGACCACACAGATCAGACTCTTAGTGATCCTCTTGTGTCCAGCCTCCCAAGCACTGGGTGCCACCACACCCAGCCTTGTTTTTTTTTTTTTTTTTGTGGGACTGGGGTTCAAACTCATGACCTTGCACTTGCCAGGCAGGTACCTGTGTCATGGAGCTATCTCCCTTGCTCCAATAGATAAACTTATTTCTTAAAAAAAAAAAAAAGGACTATGTTTTGGAATAGTTTCAAGTACAGGGCAGAATAAAGAGGAACGTACAGATATGCATAGTACATTTCCTCCCTGCAGACATGCTCAGTTTCCTCCACGTCAGCATCTCACCTGAGTGGTACATTTGAGGGAACCAAAGGACAAACATTTGTACATTATCACAAGAGGTCCAGAAGTTTACAGTAGGGTTCACTCTTGTTGTAGATTCCATGAATTTGGACAAGTGTATAATGACACGCATCCACCATTATGATGTCATCCAGAGTAGTCTCACGATCCTAAAAATCTTCCATGTTCCTTCTACACTTCATTCCTCCCTCCTTCAGCCCCTGACAACCTCTGGCCTTTTAATTGTCTCTACAATTCCATCTTTCCCAAGAATGTCATACCATTGAAATCATGTTGACATCTGTTACTCAGGCATACACATTTAAGGTTCTCTTGTGTCTTTTCACTACTTAAAAACTTGTTTCTTTTTTATTTATTTATTTTTCTTGTTTCAGAACTTTTGTTTGTTTATTTATTTATTTTTATGGCCATCTCAGCCTGCCCTGAGGGCAGGGCTGGTGCAGCATGTGGTGCTGGGGATGGGACAGCTCAGTGGCACAGTGCCTGCCTGGAAAATACAAGATCCTAAGTTTGATTCTTGGTTTAAAAACAAACAAACAAAAAAAAAATTTAAAAAAAGGATAGGTGAGGCATGGTGGGGCACACCTGTAATCTCAGTTCTTGGAAGGTTGAGGCAGAAGGATCATTGCAAGTTTGAGACCAGCCTGGGCTACAAAGTAAGCTCAAGGCCAGCCTGAACTGCATAGTGAGACCTTGTCTTGAAAAGACCAAAAAAAAAAAAGATGAGCCCAAGTAAGGGGTTGGAGATGGGGCAAGAGAGGAAGAAAGATAAATCCCTTACATGCCCTCAAACAACCAAGCAATTAAATTTGTCTCTGTCAACATATAATGTATCTGTTCTATAATTATAATCTACATGCATTTTTTTTTTTTTTTTGGCTTTTTGAGACAGGGTCTCGCTATGCAGTTCAGGCTGGCCTTGAGCTCACTTTTGTAGCTCAGGCTGGTCTCGAACTTGCACCGA
>PVJA010043879.1:0-16466 GCA_004027025.1 Myocastor coypus | reverse complement strand
TGTGTGTGTGTGTGTGTGTGTGTGTGTGTGTATGAGTGTTGCGGGGAGATGAGTGCATTGAGCTGAGCTGGGTGACTGGTGAGATTATAAATAGTCTCGGGTGAGCTCGCCTACCCCTTGAATACTGCTTAAGGCAAGTCTTAAACCCTGGGTTTTGAGTCATCAGATAAGTTTTTTCTCCATTTTCCCAGGACAGTGCTGATGCAGCCATTACTCACTGTCTCAGCCAGAAGGTGGTGAATCCGGGGTCCAATGGGCAAATACGGTTGGGTTTCACTTCCCAGAGCCCACTTCCTGATTAGATTATTGGCTTCTCTGTGGGTCCTCAGACTAGGATCCAACCCCCTCATTGTTGCTTCAGAAATGCTAAAAATAGGTATAAACCCTCTGTGTTTCCTGCTGCCATGTGTTCAGAAATTGCTTTGACATTTGATAAATAACAACTTCATCTAGGACTCTTGGGATAGGAGTACGGAGAGAGGGGAGAGTTGGGCCCCAGTCTGGATGTGACAATGAAGAATGAAGAATTAGACCAGGGCAAGGAGGGGGCCAGTGGAGACCCCGAGTCATCAAGGCTGGATATGTTCCTGCAAAATCTACTCCTCAGGTTCTTGCTAAACTCAGGTTATACAGGCTTTGCAAGGGCAGGGCCCAAGGTCAAGGCCTAACTGAGGGCTCAGAGAAGCCCAAACTGCACCTGTGGTCCGTGGCATGGGAAGCAAAGGCTCTGGGACAGTGACTCTGGGAGGAAAGCCTTTCTGGCCTTGTGTTTGGAAATAATGGCTCTGCCATGCAAGGGTGCAAGGACAGTGACTTCTCTTTTGCAAGGTGGTCCTCAGGCCACCTGGCCTGGAGGAAAAGCGTGGGCAGATGGCTCTCCCCAGGCCAGCCACAGGGGTCTCCTGCCCACCGTACCCACACAGTCAGGCCTGCCCAACAAGGTCCAATTACACTGGACCCAGGGAGACTTGGAAGTCTTTATTGTTTGTGGTCTAGAATCAAGATGAAACAATTAAACCACCTTTGGTTGATTTTGTCTATTTAGAAAAGTGATAGCATAAATTTTGGATTATAGCCCTGCCCTTATATAATAAATACTCATGAAGGGATGTGTGTGTGTGTGTGTGTGTGTGTGAAAATATGCATAGCATAAAAATTCAATGTCTACCTTTTCTGAGGGCACCATCTAGGGGCCTTAAGTACATTCCTGTTCACCTTTATCTAGACCAGTTCTTTCATCCCAGACCAAAACTGTAGCTTAAACACTAATGGCTTCGTTCCCACTCCCAAGTCCCTGATAAAATCCATCCCACTTTCTGTCTCTGAATCTGACTATTCTAGGCATCTGGTATAAATAGGATCATATAATATTTGTCATTTTGTGGCTGGAATATTTCTTTTCTTTTCATCTTGTCTTTTTGAGTATTCACTTTGTAGCCCAAGCTGGCCTTAAACTCTCAGCAATCCTCCTGCTTCTCCCCTGCTGGAGAGCTGGGATTATAGATGTGTGGCACCAGGCCTTGCTGTGACTGGCATATTTTACTAGGTGAAATATTTTTAAGACTCATCCATGTTAGGGCAGCCTGATAGCTCAGTGGACTAAAGCACTAGCATAGGCAGAGTGCAGGGGCCAGGTTTGATCCCAAGGGTTCCAGGCCAGCTCTCCCTGAAAGGTGTGCTGAGACAGCGATTGAGACTGGGAGTGGTGTGCACACCTGTGATCCTATTGCGTGTGAGGCTGAAAACAGGAGGATCACGTCGGATCTACTTAGTGAGAGCCTGTACACCCTGCCCTAAACACACACACACACACACACACACACACACACACACACACACACACACACACGCACACGGGCTTATCCACACTATGGTGCATGCTAGATTCCCCTCCTTGACCTGAGCACCATGCCACTGTATGTTTTGTGACTGGATTTGTAGATGTTGGTTTTAGTCTCTCTTCTCAGTTCTTTGGGATGTACACAGGGGTAGGATAGCTGAATCATTCAGTCTAGGTTTAAACACTGTTTTATTTTTAAAAATTGTATTTATTTTATGTATTTAGTACAGGGTCTACAAGGTCTCACTACACAAACCAGACTCATAGTGATCCTCCTGTTTTCAGCCTCCCAAGCACTGGGATTACAGGCACGTGCCAACATGCCCAGTTTCAATTGCATCTCAGTGCACCCCGGGGGTGGGGCCAGCATGGCATGTGGTACCAGGGATTGAACCCCAGTCTCTGTGCTTTGCCTAAGCAGGCATGTTAGTCCACTGAGCTACCTGGCCAGCCCCTCTTTTTTTTTAGAGAAAGGTGTTAGGTTGCATTCCATAGTGGTGACACTACTTTACATTCTTCCCAGCAGTGAGAGAGCTCCAGTTTCTTCCCAGCCTTGCCAAGCAATGCTTGGCTATTAGCACATAGTAGCTGTCCTAATGGTGTGAGGAGTGAGATGTGAGGTGTTGTCCCATAATTGGTTATGATTTTCCCTAATGATTAATGATGTTGAACATTTTTTTCCTTGTGCTTACCAGTCACCTGAACATCCCATTTGGAGAAAAGTCTGTGCAAGTCCTGTGCTCATTTTTTTAAAAAAATGAGGTGTTGCTTGTTGTCCAGGTGGGTTGTACATTTCTAAACTCCAGTCATCTTCCTGCCTCAGCCTCGAGTGCTAGGATTACAGACATGCAGATCATGCCTAGCTCCTTTGCCCATTTTTAAGCTGAAGTTGTCTTTGTAGTTGAGCTATAGGAGTCACTTTTATATTCTCAACATTAATATTTTATTAGATATATGCTTTGTATATGTTTTTGTTGGGGGGACTGCATTTTGATAGTGTATTTAACACACAAGTATTTTAATCTTTTTCTCACTGTGTCAGCCAACCTGGCCTCAAATGCAGTCTTGCTTTGGTCTCCCAAGCAGAGAGGTTTATGCTCTGTGCTATAATCCCTGTTCCCAGCTTAAAGTTTTGAATTTTGAGTGAAATGTGTCTGATTCTTTTTCTTTGCTGTCCCAGCTTTTCCTGTTTTACAATAATTTCTTGCCACACTAAAGTCTTGCAGATTTTCACATAATTTTCTTCTAAGAGGTGTTCAGTTTTAGCTCTTAGGTTTAGCAGTGTGGTCCATTTTGAGTTAAGCTTTGTATATAGTGGAAAGTAGGGGTCTAGTTTCATCTGTGTGTGGTGATCCAGTTTTCCCAATACCTCTTTTTTTTTTTAAAAAAAGTTATTTATTAGTGATCCTTCTGTCTCAGCCTCCCTAGCACTAGGATTACAGGTATGTGCCACCATGCCCAGTTTCTTTGGTCAGCTCAGAGCTATTCAATACCAGGGATTGAACCCCAGCCCTTGAGCTTGCCAGGCAGGCACTTAGACTGCCAAGCTATCTCACAGCCCTCCCAGCACCTTTTGCTTAGAAGAGTTGTCCTTTTTCCCTTTGAATGTTCTTGGACCCCTTGCCGATCATTCAGTTTTCTTTTACATTGAGGAAAAGAAACTTTAAGAATTAGAATTATATGCCATTGGTTAGATTTACATTGCTCTTTTCAACAGGTTTTCAAAACCTAATCATTTTCCAGACTTTCTAACTTTTTCTTTCTTCCTTTTTTAAAATTTATTTATTTATTTTTTTTTAACCTTTTGAGACAGGGTCTCACTATGCACCTCAGACTAATGTTCAGCTCATTTCACAGCCCAGGTTGCTCTCGAACTTGCAATGATCTTCCTGCTGGCAGCACAGTACTGAGGTGAGGAGTCCTACAAAGATGGAATGCAGGGACTGGGGAGATAGCTCAGCAGAGCTATCTTGCCTGGCAAGTGCAAGGGCCTGAGTTCAATCCCCAGTTCTGAAAAAAAAAAAAAAAAAAAAGATGGAGCATAGTGGGTCTGCCCCCTCTTGTGCCTAGAGTAAATTATTATTTTTTCTTGTTTCTGTTAATTAAACTTTACAACATTTCAGATATATGTCATGATCATATTCATCATAGAAAATGTGTACCTCTTCAGCAGTTCTCAACCTGTGGGTCATGACCCCAGCAGGGGCGAACGACCAAAACACAGGGGTCGCCTAAAGCCATTCCAAATCATAACTGTAGCAAAATTACAGTTTTGAAGTAGCCACCAAAATTATTTTTTGGTTTGGGGTCACCGCAACATGAGGAACTGTCTTGCGGGGTCATGGCATTAGAAAGGTTGAGAACCACTGGACTAAGACAGGAAATGCAGAAATGTAGGAAGATCAACAAATTTTGGTTTGGAAGATGAATAAAAAGAGTCTTCTTTTGCAAAAAAACAAAACAAAACAACAACAACAAAAAACTGTCTCATACTGTCTTCTCTTTATTTGTACCATAACACACACACACACACACACACACACACCCTGTATTCGGCACAGGGTCTTACTACACAGCTCAGACTCATAGTGATCCTTCTGCTTTCAGCCTCCCCAGGGATTACACGTGTACACCATCACTCTTGCTGTCGATAGCCAGCTCAATGCACCTGGGGGTGGGGCAGGTGTGGCATTTGGTGCTGGGGACCAAACCCCAGGCCCTGTGCTTGTCTAAGCAGGTGCTTAGTCCCTGAGCTGTCTCGCCAGGTGTCCTTTTCTTTTATTTTATTTATTTTTTTGGTGGGACCGGGGTTCGAACTCACAAGCTTGCATTTGCTTTTGCCAGGCAGGCACTTGTGCCACGGAGCTATCTCCCTGGCCCCAGGGGCCCTTTTATTTATACTTTGGATTTCTCATCTAAGAGAAGCCATGGGATATTTAAACGTGTGCTTTTGATTTATTTCACTATTATAGTCTGAAAGTTATGCCACTTCTTTTTGTTGTTGTTGTTTCCATTTTCTTATAAATGACACATATTTATCTTTCTTATTGTTGGGTAGTATGCCACTGTGTCAAAATACCAAGAAGTTCCATTTGACCCAGCTGGGCCCCTCCTAGGTGTGTCTCCCGGAAAGCACTAACGACATCGTAGCTCAGTGACCTGTGCATGCCCAGTTCACAGCAGCGCAATTCATAATGGCTAGATCTTGGGGGCAGCCTGGGAGTCCATCAGCAGATGAGGGCGTAAGGAGTCAGCTCCTGAAGGAGGGCTGCTGTAAGGAGCAGGCCTGGCCCCTCTCCAGCCTCTTTGGCATCTTATGTAGCTGTGTGACCCCTTTTTTCACATGAACACCCACTGTTGTGACCCCACTCTTATAAGGTTCTCACAAGTTCAGCTGATGCTGCTGCCTTGAATTTGCGAAGCTGTGAGAGTAGAGAAACTCCATCCTTTTTCTTTTGCTTCCCCCCCCCTTCTTTTCTTTCTTCTGTTCTTTTCTTTCATCAAGGAACATTCTATGGAATGACTGGGGGAAAATCATTTCTGCTGTGACCTGCATGGCTCTCAGTGGTCCTGGGGAAAAACTGGGAGGTGATTTAGGAAGTAAAGACGCGAGACAAAAGCTGAGGTCAGGTGGAGCCCTCTTTCTGGGTGGGAGAAAAGGAAGCACACGACAACTGTAGAGGATTTATTAATATACTGCAGAGGTTGCTGTCACCTTCAACCTCTGCCTGGCAACCAGCTTGCAAACTGGCGCAACTTATTTATGTGGCTGGAGGAGCCCCTCTTGTTCTCGAAGCGTTGGCTGAGCCCCACAGGTGTTACTAATCTCCGGCTTCAGCCTCTCCCTACACATTGCATAATTAAAGCGCAGTTAGGGCTTGATTGCCGGAGCGTGACTCTGTGGGCCTCCCATCACACTGAGGCCTCGGGGGTCTACGCGGCGGTGACCGCGGAGCCAAGGTTGCACCACGTGAAGATGTTCTCATACACTGAGAACCTAGCAGTAATAAAAATGGAATTTCACCTTGGCAAAAGAACAGACTTCTTCTTAACCCGCCATCTCTGTTCTGCATAAAAGCAGCCCCATTTTCTGAGTCACCCACTCATCTGCCTGATTATTGGGTACACCCGATAAGTAGTGGCTAGCGCGGAGTGTCATCTCTGCCATCTTGATGCACTGCTTTTGTGTGCTACTAAATTTGTCTTTCTTATTTCACCCCTTCTCCACACCCCTCATCCAGGCAGTCAGGGGTCTTGGCTGGGTCCCTGATATTTTTCGGCAGCAGGGATTGAAGCGAAGGCCTTGGCACTGAGCCACATCCCCGGCCATTCTATTTGGGTTTATTTTTGTTTGAGACGGGATCTCACTAAGTCACTAGATTGCGCATAATGGGCTCAAACTCGCAGTCCTCCTGCCTCGGCCTCCCGAAGTGCTGGGATTACAGGTGAGCACCACCATGTGAAGCTGGGGCTTCTTTCTGTAAAGTTATCCCGCCTCAGGCCCTTTGTTAGGCTGGAAAACATACTGGCACAGATGGTGTGAAGAAATCCAGAACTCCCAGATGTTGTGCTTGGAGCTCTCCTCCTGGGGAGCGTCTGATTCTAGCTTAATGAAATGCCAGGACATTAGGACGCAGGAATAAGTGTCAGTTCCCCGCCACTATGAACTCATCTACGGCCGTTCCTTCCCAGCAGACAGGAGGGGCGTTTCCCCTTCTAACTTCTCTTTCTTTTTCTGAGACTGAGTCTTGCGGTGCTCGGGGGCTGACGCCAGGAATTATGTTCACGGGTGTCTCTCCCACCTCAGCATCCCCCAAAGGTAGGGTTGGGGAGACGTGAAAGGTCAATAGGGGTGGAGGTCGCAGCCACCTTCCAAGAGCACAACTTTGCAGGTGGCGCTACTCCGGATAGTGGAGGCTTAAACACCTGGGAGGGACCCAGAGTGAGGCCGAGGGCCTGCCGAGGAAGGAGGACACGCTGAAGACAAACCCTGCCGGTGCCGCTGCCAGCTGCACCCTAGAGAGGCCCTGGAGGTGAGCACGAATAATTGTCTTTAAGTTCCAAGCTCCAAGCCTGGCCACACCACTTGGGTAGTGTGTCAGTCTTATAGGGGACCAAGCAAAAGCCCCTAGCCAGAGAATTGTCCCTCAGGGACTTTGGCCTCTCTCCCCAGCATACAGCCCCCCAAGCACTGGGATTACAGGCATGTGCCACCACACCCAGTTTCAATTGCCCTGGGTCCCTGCGTCTGCCTAAGCAGGCATTTAGTCCTCTGAGCTACCTGGCCGGCCACTTCTCTCTCCTGTAATTTGTTCCAATTCTATAGTATTCTATTTGAGTTGATTGTATAAATATCCTCTCACGAACACAGCATGTTTAATAATTCCATGTATGCGTTCAAAGGACTAGTGATTGATTGGTTGATTGACTGATTGATTTTGCATTTAGTACAGGGTCTACAGAGTCTCATTACACTAATCAGATTCAGAGTAATTCTGTTTTCATCCTTCCAAGAACTGGGATTACAGGTGTATGCCACCATACTCAGTCTCAGTTGACGTCTCAGCAGCCCCAGAGGGCTGGCATGGCACGCCAGGATCAAACCCTGTTTGCTGCGCCTGCCTTTAATGAAGGATTAGGGTTTTTTAAAATTCCTAAATGCTTATTTTTTTAAACTATAAGCCATTTGTAGTGATAATCATCACTATTATACAGGAAAATACTTTTTAAATTTGGTTTGGTTGTCTCTAAAGCTCTTTTTATTCACAAAGGGAATGATGCACCTGTATCACGTTCTTTTGTGTTTCTCATGTGTGTGTCTTAATGATTATTGTATATTAGTCTCATCGCAAATACTGCTAAACCAGTCAAGGTGGCACAGGCCTGCCAGAACTGCCACTCAGGAGGCTCAGGTCATGTGGGGAAACTGCGATTTCCACTTTCCTTTATCTTTCATTCTGCACCTACTTTTTTTTCTTTTTACATTGTCTAATGCTTCAAGAACTCATATCTTAGTGGCTGGGAAGATAGCTCAGTGGTCTAAGTGCCTGCCCGTCCCTGGTACCACATGCTGTACTAGCCCTGGAACGCTGAGTACTCTGTGACAACCACTGAAACGGTTTGGTGGCACATGGCTTTAATTCCAGTACCTGAGAGGCTAAGACAGGAGGGTCACTACAAGTCTGAGCTGTGAAGTGAGACCTTTGCCAGATAAATAAATAAGTAAATAAATGATTTTTAAAAAATTAAAAAGGGCCCGGTCAGATAGCTCAGTGGGTTAAAGGCCTGCTTAGGCAGAGCGCAGTGGCCATATCCCTGCTATGCTGTGCTAGCCCCATCCCTGGCCAGAGACCCTGAGATGGCAATTGAGCCTGGGCATGGTGGTGCACACCTCTTGTCCTAGTGCTTGGGTGGCTGAAAGTAGGAGGACCACTATGAGTCCGATCTACGTAGTGAGACCCTGTACTAAATACTTTTTTTTTTTTTAATTAAAAAGAACTCAAATCTTAGAAGTCAGAAGTGGTGATGCATATGTGTAATCCCAGCACTCAGGAGGCTGAGGCAAGAGGATCACCAAGAGTACAAGGCCTATCTGGGAACTCTGAGGCCAGCTTCAACCACACAAACAAACAAACAAACAAAAGAACACCAATCTTTTGAGTAGCTTCTCCCACTCAGGCAGACTGTGTGGGTCTCTTCTTAACAGGATGCCTGAAATATGCAACGTTTCAAAGTTTTGCTAGTGCACATTGACAGCACATGACAGTTCTACTTCCAATGGGGAGTTTGTGCATGGACGCATGTGTCTCCATTCTGCTCCTCTTCCTCTCCCATCCCTCCTGTTCCAACTCTTGGTCCCGTCCCTTCCCCTTTGAAAAGATCCCCCTATCTGCCTCTGTCTGTGTTTTGCTTTTCTGATTATATTTACAGTTCCTATTTTTCATGTGAGAGAAGCCTTGTGATATTTAAATTTGTGTGTCTGATTTATTTCACTTAAGATAGGGATTTGGGGTGCATCCATGTACCTAGAGACACCTCAGATTTGTTGGCTTTCTCGTTAGAGAAGCTCACATACATTTTCTTTATTTACATTTTAAGGATCATCTTCCCCATCTGAAGCCACTATTCTTGTTTGAGATCATCTCCAGCTAAAAGAATCCAATAGCTAATAAGGTTTTGTTTGGTTTGGTTTTTGGAGACGTGGTCTCACTACCTAGTTCAGGCTGGCTCGTGAACTCCCTGTGCAGCCCAAGCTGGCCTCAAACCTGTGACAATCCTCCTGCCTCAAGGAGTGCTAGGATTGCAGGCAATGCACCACCACCCACAGCGGCTAATACAGTCCTGCCTATGATAGACTGGGATAGAATAGAAATCACCTCTAACCTTGGAAAGGATCTTTTGCAAAGCAGAGTTTCTTTTGATGAGCTTAATAACTTGGAAAAGGTACCATGCCCATGGAGTAGAAAACTCAGATGGTTAAAACATGTCAGCTCCCCCCAGAGGAGGCTGAAAATTCAATACCATCTGAAGCATAGTCCCAGCAGTTCTTTATTTATATGACTGTTACTGGGGATAAAAAGTAATAGCCACAACAGGGGAATGTATAAATTCAGTTTCTTTATGATTAAATATTTATAGAGAGCAAAAACATCGTTGAAAACAATAAGAATTTGAGGGGAAGAAAAATAAGTCCATTGTTTTTTTGTAAAAAAAAAAAAAGCATGAAAACCTAAACAGATACTTCACAAAGAAGGTGCTGCAGAAGAGCTTCGGGATTAAGGGTGGGTGCATGGCACTTCGAGGCCCCGAGCCCCTGGTGCTCTCCCTCCCCACCAAGGAAATGCAAGCGAGTAGTGAAAATGCTTTTTTTTGAGTGAAAAAATAAGTTTTATTACTTTTAATAAGAAATAACACTGTGACAGTTTCAAAACACCTTAGTAGCTACATTGCCAATAATTGATGCAGAGCATATTGTTGTCCTCATAGTAGTTGTGTAGAGCACAGGGTATAGATATGATAATTTTTCTAATCATTATTGGTCCAAAAATTTTCTTCTCATTGAACTAAGAGAAAGTAATTGTATACATAGTTCAATGTTCCATAATTGCAGTGGGTTATTGGCAGAACTGGCGATGTCCAAAGCTGTTGATTTAAGCCTCTTACAGCTTAGCATACTAATGTAGCTTTACGTTTTATGCCTCATGGTTAAACTTTTCTGTTGGGTGGTTAAGGGCAAGCTAAAGCAAGACTTGCATAACAAAACATATAGCTTTTATATCTCCCAAGTTCAGCCAAAGCCCCTCAGAATTTACTTTGAAACCACGTACAGCGCTTTATAGACACTTTGGGAAGTTTTGACAACGTAAAAGCTAAGTATACACTTAGCTTTCAATTTAAAGTTTTTAGTCCTAAAAGAAATGAAAACCCAGGCTCACAGAAAGGCATGTGCAAGAACAAACACGGTAAGTTTTATTCAGGATAGCCCAGGCCAAAAGCATCTCTGATGGGCATCGGCAGGACAGGGCAAGAGAAGCGTGGTGTAATGATCCAAAGGATGAACCATGGGTAGGTTAGCAATGATCTGTGGGTCGAAAAATGTGCTGAAGAAGATCCAGAGAGAGAAAGAGAGAGGAAAAGAGCATGCTGAGCAAAAGCAGCCAGGCACCAGCGTACCTACTGAGATACCCCAATAATATAAATTCTAAAAGTGATAAAAAGAGGTGGAAGGAAATAACCTCACAGGGCTTCCTTTTGAGGTGTGGAGGAAAGAGCAGAAGGGACCTGCAAACATTCTCTGGGGCTCGAGTTCTAAGGGGAGTGTGGGTTCCCCACAAAGAGCCACCTGTCAAACCGCACTAAGTTTGGCATATTTCAGTGTCCATAGCTTTTTAACTTAAAAAAAAAAAGCTGCAGGGCTGGTGAGACAGTTTAGCTGTCTAAAGCGCCTGCTTAGGCAAGCGTAGGCAACTGCAGGGACCAGGGTTCAATCCCCGGCACCACATGTCAAGCCAGCCCTGCCCCTGGGGCAGGGCTGAATCAGCCACAAAAGGTAAAAAAGCTGCAAACGTAGAGTAAAGGGATTAGGAAGAGGTAGAGGTGGAACAAGAATGGAATATTAACAATTAAAACAGGGAGCTGGGGAGATAGCTCCGAGGCACAAGTGCCTGCTGGGCAAGTGCAAGGTCGTGAGTTTGAACCCCGGCCCCACAAAAAAAAAAAAAAAAAAAAAAAACCAATTAAAACTGTGTGATAAACACAGGAGGGTCCTTATGCTGTCTTATTTCCTTCGCATATATTGAATTTTCCACAATAAATTAATCTATCTATCTATCTATCTATCTATTTATTTTTGCAGAACTGGGGATCAAACTCAGGACCTTGCATTGGCCAGGCAGGCACTTGTGCCCCTGAGCTATCTCCCTGGCCCCAACAATAAATGCTTTTGAAAGCACATACAATATTTTACAACTTGAATGGATCATAGACTGATGTAACTGTTGTACTTTTCCTGAGTAAAACTGAACTGTCTGCAGAGGAGGCAGACTGCACTATTTGAGAGGATCAGTCTAGGTGCCCTTGAACTATGCGATTTTAAGATAATTCTGTGACTTCTCCCTAACTCAGTCTCCCATGGGGCTTTGCAGGGCTTAAATAAGGTGAAATGCCCTTAAAGTGTTCTTCAAACTCTGTCAGCAAGCTTTTTGCTAGTAAATTTTCCATTTATCATTAGTGGAAGGAAAAGGTGGCAGAGATCAACTTCAAAAAAAGTATTTTAAGGGCTGGTGGTATAGCTCAATGGACTAAACGCTTGCTTAGGGAAGTGCAGGGGCCATGTTGGATTCCTGGCCTAGCTAGCCACGCAGGCCCGGCTCTCAGGCATGCTGAACCGGTGATAGAGTCCCAGCGTGGTGGTAGGCGCCTGTAATCTCAGCACTTAGGAGGCAGGAAACAGAAGGATCACTATGAGTCTGAGCTTCATAATGAGACCCTACACACACACTAAAATAAATAAAAAATAATAAAAAAACACATTTTTAAAATCTTATATAGGGTCTGAGAGATAGCTCAGTAGAATAAGGGCTTGCCTGGCAAGCAAAAGTCCTGAGTTCAATCCCTGATACCACGGAAAAAAAAAAAGAAGAAAAAAAAAAACTTACCTGAACACCTGTCGGCTATACATACAATGGGATTCATGTGATATTTTTTGTATGTGTGCAGAGTGTGTGCTGACGAAATTCAGCCACTTTGCTCCAGAACCATCCCTTCGCCCACACGCCCACCCTTTCAACCTCTGTTAACCTCTATCCCCCTTTCTGGTGGGGCTCTTTAGCTTCCACACATAAAAGACAGCACAGAGGGAATGTGTCTCTCTGCCTCTTCCACTTGGGGCAATGTCCCACTGTTCTGCTTTTCTGGAAAGACCGGGACTCCGTTCTTGCCGCCAGCTGAGTAACGGGCCCCTGATAACTGCGGCACACGTTGCCTTTATTCATTCCTCAGTCAATGAACAGAGCACTGAGGCAGGGTCTGTGGCTGAGCTACTGCACAAAGACCGCAATAAACACGCGCACATGGGCCCCTCTTTGGTGGCTGCCTTCACTTCTCTTAGGTCTGTACCTGGGAGGGAGGGGCTGTTCATACGTGAAGAAAGTTTTAGTATTTTGAGGAATCTCCATACTGTTCTTCGTGACAGATGTACCAAGTCAAGTGTCTGCCAGCGATGATAAGAACTCCTTTTCTTCCATGTTCATGCAAGCATTGTTTTAAAGATAATATCTATTCTTTGCCGGATGAGATAGTATCTCATTGCGGTTTTTCTGATGATTGTGAGTAATTTTCCATGTATTTGATGGGCTCTTGTATTTCTTCTTTTGAGAAATGTCTGTTCAGGCCATTTGTCCATTTAAAAACTGGATTATGTGGGGCTTTCTGTCAAATTTTTTAAGTTTGTTGTATATTCTGAATATTAACCCTATCAGACATAGAGCTGCAGTCTATTTTCTCCCGTTGTATACATTGCCTTTTTGTTCTGGCAGTTAGCTCCTTTGCTGTGCGGGAGCTTTTAACTGTAATTCCATTTGCTAGTTATTTTCTTTTATTTCCTGTGCATTTGAAGTCCTACTCAGAAAGTCATTGCCTGTACCAGGGTCTTAAGGCTTTCCCTTATATTTTCTTCTAGTAGTTTTAAGAGTTTCAAGTCTTACATTTAAGTATTTGTTCCATTTTGAGTTCACTTTTATACAGATGAGAGATGGGTCCAGTTTAAGTGTTCAATATGTGGATGTCCAGTTTTTTCAGCCACATGTATTGAAGGGGCTATGCATTTTCCACTGCTTATTATTGTTGCCTTTGATATCAATCAGCTACAGCTGTATGGGTGAATTTCTGGGATCTCTAACACAGTCCACTGGTCTGTGTATCTGTTTTCATCACAATACCATGCAGTTTTAATTACCGTGACTTTGTAGTGTGTTTTGGACCCAGGAATTGTGATACTTCCCACTTAGTGTGCATGTGTATTCCTGGGAACTGATTCCAGGGCCTTCACACTGAACTCCTTCCAAAAAGTTAAAATTTTGAGAAAGGTACTCACTAAGTTGTCCGGGCTAGGCTTGAAGTTGAAGTCCTTTTGGCATAGCCTCCCGGAGTGCACTACAATGCCTGGCTGTTGTTCTCTTCTTTTTGCTTAAGATCATTTGACTATTTGAGGTCTTTTGTGCTTCTATATAAGTGTTAGTGTTGTGTTTTACTTGTTTTGTGAGGCATGCCATTAGTATTTTTATTGACTAGTCATACTGCCTGGGGTAGCATGGGCACTTCACCACACTAATTATTCCAATCCATGAACCTGGAAGGTCTTTTTCTTTTTCTCATGTGTGTCTTCCAGTAGTTATTTCTGCATTTTCTATTCTAATTTTTGCAGAGGTATTTTAAGTCCTTGGCTAATGTATTCCATTTATTTACTTATCTGTAGTTATCATAAATAGGATTGTTTTCCTGCATTTTTCTTAGTGAATTTATTATTGCCATATAAAAAAAAGCTACTGGTTTTGATACATTGATTTTTGTATTTTGCCATTATGCCGAATTCATTTAGCAGTTCTAACGCTCTTTAGGTGTAGTACTTAGGCTTTCCTATAGATGGACTAATGTCATTGGCAAACAGTGGGGCTTGGCCTTTCTTCTTCCTGCTTGTACATCCTGTATTTCTTTCTCTTGTTTAGTCACTCAGGGGAGAATCTCTAGCACATACTGAACAAGGGCCATGAGAGTGCACACTGTCTTCGGCCTCGTCTGAGAGAAAATATGTTTAGTTTTCCCCATTCAGTCTGATGTTGACCGTGGGCTTGTGTTGTGTGACTTTTGTCACGTTGAAGTGTGATCCTTCTGTGCCTGATCACTTCAGGGATTTTAGCATGAGAGGATGTTGAATTTTATCAAATACTTATTCTGTATTAATTAAGGTGAGGCCATGATTTTTCACCCTTTTTTCCCCTGCTGATGTGGTGTATTACATCTATTTATTTATTGTGTTGAACCATCATTGTCACCCTGGCATGACACAAACTTGATCATTGCATATGATCTTTTAGGCGTGTTAGTGAATTCAGCTTGCTAGCACTGTGTTGAGATGTTGATCAAGGGGATCAGCCTATGATTTTCTTTTTTCTTTCTCTTTCTTGTTCCTCTCTGCCCCTTTCTTCATCTCATTCCCCTTCTTTCCTTTCATTCCTCCTTGTTTTCTTTGAACTTTTTTTTTTTTTTTTTTCAGGACCAGGGATTGAACTCAGGTCCTTGCTTTAGCCAGGCAAGCCCTTATTCTACTGAGCTATCTCCCCATCCCCCCTCCTTCCTTTCTTTCTCAGTGTCCTTGCCTGGCTCTGGCAAGAGCGTTATGATGGCCACAGAGAATGCATGTGGAAGGGCCTCCTGCCTTTCAGTTCTGTGGAACCCTGTGAGGAGAATCCACATTAGCTCCTTTTCAGAAGCATGGTAAAATTCAATAGTGAAGCCATGCAGTCCAGCGCCTTTTCTTTAACCAGAAGCTTTATATTTTGATTCAGTTTGTCATTGGTCTGTTCAGGTTTTCAAATGTCTTCATGATTCAATTTTGACAGGTCGTAGGAACCCAGAAATATCTCCATTTCTTTTAGGTTTTCCTATTCACACAGCTTTTCATCACAAGGAATCCATAATAATCCTTTGTATTTCTGTGGTGGTGTTGTAATGTCTCCGCCTTTGTCATCTCTAGCTTTATTTGCTTTCTCTCTTCATTTGTCTCTGCCTGCCTGCCTTTCTCTCTCTCTGTCTCTCTGTCTCTGTCTCTGTCTCTGTCTCTCTCTGTCTCTCTCTCTCTCTCTCTCTCTCTCTCTCTCTCTGTCTGCCTGTCTCTTTCTCTCTCCTCCCTTCTGGTTAGTCTAGCCAAAAGTTTGGAAACTATCTCTCTGACAATCCTGCCTTCCCATTTCTAACATAAAACACATAAAAGAATAACACAGGCAATCCTGAAGTTTCTTTTCCTTGTTTGTTAGGTTTTCAATGTGAACTTACTTGCTTTTTCTTTGGATAGCACCTGTCTCTGCGTTGTTTTGATCCAGCTAATATTTAAGTTGGCTCCCAGTCCCTACTCCAGAATAGTTAGTAGTAGGGAAAGAGGGCTAAATTTTTATACTTAAAAATAGCAGAGAAAAAATTCTCAGCTAATAAAAACCACCAAGTCTATACAACCGTATTCAGTTTCAGGCCTGGACTCCGGTTCTGAAGTCTACAGTCTTTTATTTATTTTTGTGGTGATGGGAATTGAACCCTGGGCCGTAGGTCACGCTAGACAAATGGTTTACTACGGAGCTCGGTCACAGCCCAGTTTCTTGCATAAGCAACTTTCGCCTTCATGTTTTCTGAACATGAAAGGGCAACCCCCTCCGTTCTGTCTGGGACTCTTGCCTCCCTCCGTTCAGCAAGTTTGTACAGAGCTGCCTCTTTGTGCCAGCGCTTGTGCACACGGGCGAGGGCGCTTCTGCTCCGAAGGGGCGCTGGAGGAAGCCCTGCTCCACGTCACACCGCCGTAGGCTGCAGAGGCCCCGTACTACAGCTGCGGTTTCTAGTGTCATGTTCCTGCAGGAGACCCACATGGAATCTGCTGGAAGTAGCTGGTTGGAGGATCCTTTCTGGCCTCAGGCTTCCCAGACCCCTTCCCAGCCCCTGGCTTCACTGAACACATCTGGCTTCAGAAGTGCAGCGCAGGACGCATCTGCTGGTGGCCAAGCTCCTGGGCCACGCCTAGCCGCGCGGATTCCCACGCTTCACCTCCGGCCAGAGATCTGCCTGCCTCGGCCTCCCTCCCAGCCACACCTCCTCCAGGCTGGCCGCTTCCTACGCCTGCCTGCCCTTCTCGAGTGGAAGCTTCTGCTACCTTTATTCTCTTCCTTATCTTTGTTCCCCCTCTGCTTTCTATGTTTCTATTTTTTCTCCCTCTGCTTTTAACAATATAAGCATTCTAAATTCCCTTAGGGATGGGCATGGGCCTTGCTTGCGCAGGTAGTCTCCTCGGGGCGATCTGGCGAGGCCCCCACATATTCCCCACGTCCCCTCACGTCTCCTCCACGTCCTCCATGTCCCCAACATC